>WWET01010446.1:3818-19795 GCA_011038615.1 Limnodynastes dumerilii
GTGTGTGCGTGTGCATGGTAGACGGGGTGTGTGTGTGTGTGTGTGTGTGCATGGTAGACAGCCTAACCCTAACCCTCCCCTAACCATCCCTGTCCCACAGCCTAACCTTAACCCTCCCCTCTCCACCTTATAGAAGCTGTCAGAGGCTGACAGCATAGAACAGTGCCCGCCAATCCATGTATTTCGCTGTAGCGCTCAGCACACTCCTACATGAAAGCCGAGTGTGGTTTTAAGCTGTCAGCCTTGGCAGCTTCTAGTTCGCCTAGTCTCACTCATCCAGACTCGGGCCCCGTCTCTCTCCTATGGGACCCAAGTCTGTCACTTCCACCCCTGCATAGCCTAGTAAAACATTACCATTCCAGACAGGCAGCTTCCAGAAGAATACGATATGCCCATGAAATGAAAGCCTGGCTGCCGCTGTCTTGTCCCTTTCATCAACACGAGGCTGAGAAAGAGCTCTGGGGACATTACGCTCATTAAAGATCAATAGCGAATGTGACAATATTCTTCTTCTATGTGTATGTCACATCTCACATCTGACATCTCACCAGCTCCCCAGGAAAACTCCTGTAAATGCTTTTATGTAAGAAAGAGACGGAGGAAAGCTCTTAAGAAAGACATAAGAGGAGGGAAAGAAGAGGAGGGAAAGAAGAGGGGAAGAAGAGGAAGGAAAGAAGAGGAAGGAAAGAGAAGGGAAAGAAGAGGAGGGAAGGAAAGAGGAGGGAAAGAAGAGGAGGGAAAGAAGAGGAAGGAAAGAAGAGGAAGGAAAGAAGAGGAAGGAAAGAAGAGGAAGGAAAGAAGAGGAAGGAAAGAAGAGGAAGGAAAGAAGAGGAAGGAAAGAAGAGGAAGGAAAGAAGAGGAAGGAAAGAAGAGGAAGGAAAGAAGAGGAAGGAAAGAAGAGGAAGGAAAGAAGAGGAAGGAAAGAAGAGGAAGGAAAGAAGAGGAAGGAAAGAAGAGGAAGGAAAGAAGAGGAAGGAAAGAAGAGGAAGGAAAGAAGAGGAAGGAAAGAAGAGGAGGGAAAGAAGAGGAGAGAAAGAAGAAGAGGGAAAGAAGAAGAGGGAAAGAAGAAGAGGGAAAGAAGAGGAGTGAAAGAAGAGGAGTGAAAGAAGAGGAAGGAAATAAAGGAAAGAAGAGAATGGAAAGTAGAGAAAGGAAAGAAGAGGATGAAGATAAGAGGAAGGAAATAAAAGAAAGAAATAAGAGGAAGGAAAGAAGAGAAAAGGAAATTAGATAAAGGAAATAACAGGAAGTAAATAGAAGGAAGGAGCTTAGGGACAAGCATAGTGGTCAGACAGCAGCCTAGTGGAGGAGAGATCACGGTGTGCCCTTCATGAGGTTACCTATGTCACATGACAAGCATGGCGGTCACACAGCAGCCTAGTGGAGGAGAGATCACGGTGCTCCCTTCATGAGGTTACCTATGTCACATGACAAGCATGGCGGTCACACAGCAGCCTAGTGGAGGAGAGATCACGGTGCGCCCTTCATGAGGTTACCCAGATTCCCTGTCTCTTCTATTCCAATACGCTATAGAACTGAGAAGCCATAACAGCTGTAACGTATCCATCACCGCGCACACCATCCCTCGGGAATCGTTAGACCATTAATTATTTGCAAGCACAGACTTTGCTGATTAATGCTGTTTATGATGTAATTCATTAGTTGGAGACTCCTCATTATTTCATTATAATTACTGAGTGTGTAATTATCTGATAGTTATGAGATCGTCCAATGGGATTTAGCTCAGTTTATTGATTGGATAGCGGTGATACCTGGTAGCGCTGTTAATGGTTGTATGTGGTCCTGGAGCTGGATTGAGTTTTGCTTCATGTCTGTACTCTGGTAGCAGAGGTCAGGTGGCTGCAGTGATAGAGGCTGGGTTCACCGCCATTTTAAGTGGGGACGGATCAGAAGTTTTAAGGTGGTCAGAACAGGCGTCAGAACCCCGTACACACAACAAGAATGGAAATTTCAGAAAATAAGAGCTAACAATATTTTAAATAAAAAAAATGTAAAAAAATGTCCTTACTATATGTGAAAAGGATGTGACAGATGCACAATACTTCAGCAGAGATCTCTGACCCTCTGTAATGCATTGGAAGTGTCACATCCTAACACCAGGGTAAGAAGTAGGTCATGGAAGGTCACCCCCTGAACTTACATGTTCGTAACTACATGCGAATCAGAGGGAGGCATGTAAATTGTACAGTATGCACTGGGTGAGGCAGTGATATATGACAAGGCAATATGTATGACCGCAGCTACGCAAGGAAAAGTTAGGGTAGGGTTTGGAACTTGTAAATCAGCTAAATTCGAGGGGTGTTCCAAGGAAAGTGCATTAGACTTAGTAGTGCGTAACTATGCTACACGATCGTACCTTAAGTCTGGATCTGGCCCATTGTGCCTTCACCGGTCACCAAACGTTTCCAGCTCACTATAGGCTGAGAAATACACCTGACCGCTCAGTGTGCTCAGTTCCAGCACCTTTGCAGCAGCCCCGTAGGGTGACTACCTGGGACAGGACCTCTCTCTACAATAGGACAAAGAATAGTCTTTGTGCATAACAGTGTAACAATAGCGTCCATTTAGTGAGTCGTTGTACTGGTCATAGATAGTAGTACAAGTTACTCCTAAATCACCGTTATAATATCTCCTGTGTTTCTCTGTCTGACCCACGGTTACCTCTCACCGGAGTTTTAGCCACAGGATCAGAGACACAGAATGTGGAGAAAGTACAAATACAAAAAACTTATCTGAAGTATTCCATAACACTGGCACCAAGTAGTGAGCCCCTTGGAGCAGCTGAGGACGGGGATGAATTTTTAATGCCTGTCTATTGCCAGTAGTTGTCAACAAAATCCCGGCTTGCCCCAGAGGGGTCCAGGTATTGGCCAATCAGGATCTCATGTCTTAGAATGAAAATCCTGTTTTTGGCTTTTATTTCCACCATGTATCCAATTAGATTTTACTCTGTGTTGATGCAGACACGGGTATGGAAAGGCGTTATATATTACACACACACAGATATATATTGGAACAAAATGGGGCCAGATTTACATAGCAGAGGGAAAGGAAAAGTGGAGATGTTGCCCATAGTATCCAATCAGATTCTAGCTCTCACTTTCCTATTACATACTAGAAAATGTCAGCTAAAATCTGATTGGTTGCTTTGGGCAACATCTCCATTTTTCCAAACTCGCAGCTTAGTAAATCTGGGCCTTGGAATTTTTTTAAAAATGAAAATTTAAGCAGCTTCTCGGTTGGATTCCAGAGAAGATAACTGATCCATGGTTTCAGTCGTCATAATGGCGATATTCCTCAGACATAAGAATGTGAAATAGAAGCGATTCTGGTCTGTATTCCCCGATGAACGGCACCATTATCTTCTATGGAATCCAACTCCAGAGTTTCATCAGCAACCAGCACCATTACAAGGAGCAATTGTCATCCCTATGAGGAACGCCCTTTCTGCATATGTGTATATACATGTACACGTACACATGCAGAGATCACACGGCGCACTTGGGCTACGATCCCAGGTCATTTTAAGAAATGACATTGGGAATTTGCGTGACCTCGTTAAGTTGGTTTGTGCTCTAAAGCAGTGCTCCTCAACCTTTTCTCTTCGGATCAGTGCTGGGTGGAGAGAGCGCTGCATATCATACACTGTAATTAGAGCGTCTTCGGATCAGTGCTGGGTGGAGAGAGCGCTGCATATCATACACTGTAATTAGAGCGTCTTCGGATCAGTGCTGGGTGGAGAGAGCGCTGCATATCATACACTGTAATTAGAGCGTCTTCGGATCAGTGCTGGGTGGAGAGAGCGCTGCATATCATACACTGTAATTAGAGCGTCTTCGGATCAGTGCTGGGTGGAGAGAGCGCTGCATATCATACACTGTAATTAGAGCGTCTTCGGATCAGTGCTGGGTGGAGAGAGCGCTGCATATCATACACTGTAATTAGAGCGTCTTCGGATCAGTGCTGGGTGGAGAGAGCGCTGCATATCATACACTGTAATTAGAGCGTCTTCGGATCAGTGCTGGGTGGAGAGAGCGCTGCATATCATACACTGTAATTAGAGCGTCTTCGGATCAGTGCTGGGTGGAGAGAGCGCTGCATATCATACACTGTAATTAGAGCGTCTTCGGATCAGTGCTGGGTGGAGAGAGCGCTGCATATCATACACTGTAATTAGAGCGTCTTCGGATCAGTGCTGGGTGGAGAGAGCGCTGCATATCATACACTGTAATTAGAGCGTCTTCGGATCAGTGCTGGGTGGAGAGAGCGCTGCATATCATACACTGTAATTAGAGCGTCTTCGGATCAGTGCTGGGTGGAGAGAGCGCTGCATATCATACACTGTAATTAGAGCGTCTTCGGATCAGTGCTGGGTGGAGAGAGCGCTGCATATCATACACTGTAATTAGAGCGTCTTCGGATCAGTGCTGGGTGGAGAGAGCGCTGCATATCATACACTGTAATTAGAGCGTCTTCGGATCAGTGCTGGGTGGAGAGAGCGCTGCATATCATACACTGTAATTAGAGCGTCTTCGGATCAGTGCTGGGTGGAGAGAGCGCTGCATATCATACACTGTAATTAGAGCGTCTTCGGATCAGTGCTGGGTGGAGAGAGCGCTGCATATCATACACTGTAATTAGAGCGTCTTCGGATCAGTGCTGGGTGGAGAGAGCGCTGCATATCATACACTGTAATTAGAGCGTCTTCGGATCAGTGCTGGGTGGAGAGAGCGCTGCATATCATACACTGTAATTAGAGCGTCTTCGGATCAGTGCTGGGTGGAGAGAGCGCTGCATATCATACACTGTAATTAGAGCGTCTTCGGATCAGTGCTGGGTGGAGAGAGCGCTGCATATCATACACTGTAATTAGAGCGTCTTCGGATCAGTGCTGGGTGGAGAGAGCGCTGCATATCATACACTGTAATTAGAGCGTCTTCGGATCAGTGCTGGGTGGAGAGAGCGCTGCATATCATACACTGTAATTAGAGCGTCTTCGGATCAGTGCTGGGTGGAGAGAGCGCTGCATATCATACACTGTAATTAGAGCGTCTTCGGATCAGTGCTGGGTGGAGAGAGCGCTGCATATCATACACTGTAATTAGAGCGTCTTCGGATCAGTGCTGGGTGGAGAGAGCGCTGCATATCATACACTGTAATTAGAGCGTCTTCGGATCAGTGCTGGGTGGAGAGAGCGCTGCATATCATACACTGTAATTAGAGCGTCTTCGGATCAGTGCTGGGTGGAGAGAGCGCTGCATATCATACACTGTAATTAGAGCGTCTTCGGATCAGTGCTGGGTGGAGAGAGCGCTGCATATCATACACTGTAATTAGAGCGTCTTCGGATCAGTGCTGGGTGGAGAGAGCGCTGCATATCATACACTGTAATTAGAGCGTCTTCGGATCAGTGCTGGGTGGAGAGAGCGCTGCATATCATACACTGTAATTAGAGCGTCTTCGGATCAGTGCTGGGTGGAGAGAGCGCTGCATATCATACACTGTAATTAGAGCGTCTTCGGATCAGTGCTGGGTGGAGAGAGCGCTGCATATCATACACTGTAATTAGAGCGTCTTCGGATCAGTGCTGGGTGGAGAGAGCGCTGCATATCATACACTGTAATTAGAGCGTCTTCGGATCAGTGCTGGGTGGAGAGAGCGCTGCATATCATACACTGTAATTAGAGCGTCTTCGGATCAGTGCTGGGTGGAGAGAGCGCTGCATATCATACACTGTAATTAGAGCGTCTTCGGATCAGTGCTGGGTGGAGAGAGCGCTGCATATCATACACTGTAATTAGAGCGTCTTCGGATCAGTGCTGGGTGGAGAGAGCGCTGCATATCATACACTGTAATTAGAGCGTCTTCGGATCAGTGCTGGGTGGAGAGAGCGCTGCATATCATACACTGTAATTAGAGCGTCTTCGGATCAGTGCTGGGTGGAGAGAGCGCTGCATATCATACACTGTAATTAGAGCGTCTTCGGATCAGTGCTGGGTGGAGAGAGCGCTGCATATCATACACTGTAATTAGAGCGTCTTCGGATCAGTGCTGGGTGGAGAGAGCGCTGCATATCATACACTGTAATTAGAGCGTCTTCGGATCAGTGCTGGGTGGAGAGAGCGCTGCATATCATACACTGTAATTAGAGCGTCTTCGGATCAGTGCTGGGTGGAGAGAGCGCTGCATATCATACACTGTAATTAGAGCGTCTTCGGATCAGTGCTGGGTGGAGAGAGCGCTGCATATCATACACTGTAATTAGAGCGTCTTCGGATCAGTGCTGGGTGGAGAGAGCGCTGCATATCATACACTGTAATTAGAGCGTCTTCGGATCAGTGCTGGGTGGAGAGAGCGCTGCATATCATACACTGTAATTAGAGCGTCTTCGGATCAGTGCTGGGTGGAGAGAGCGCTGCATATCATACACTGTAATTAGAGCGTCTTCGGATCAGTGCTGGGTGGAGAGAGCGCTGCATATCATACACTGTAATTAGAGCGTCTTCGGATCAGTGCTGGGTGGAGAGAGCGCTGCATATCATACACTGTAATTAGAGCGTCTTCGGATCAGTGCTGGGTGGAGAGAGCGCTGCATATCATACACTGTAATTAGAGCGTCTTCGGATCAGTGCTGGGTGGAGAGAGCGCTGCATATCATACACTGTAATTAGAGCGTCTTCGGATCAGTGCTGGGTGGAGAGAGCGCTGCATATCATACACTGTAATTAGAGCGTCTTCGGATCAGTGCTGGGTGGAGAGAGCGCTGCATATCATACACTGTAATTAGAGCGTCTTCGGATCAGTGCTGGGTGGAGAGAGCGCTGCATATCATACACTGTAATTAGAGCGTCTTCGGATCAGTGCTGGGTGGAGAGAGCGCTGCATATCATACACTGTAATTAGAGCGTCTTCGGATCAGTGCTGGGTGGAGAGAGCGCTGCATATCATACACTGTAATTAGAGCGTCTTCGGATCAGTGCTGGGTGGAGAGAGCGCTGCATATCATACACTGTAATTAGAGCGTCTTCGGATCAGTGCTGGGTGGAGAGAGCGCTGCATATCATACACTGTAATTAGAGCGTCTTCGGATCAGTGCTGGGTGGAGAGAGCGCTGCATATCATACACTGTAATTAGAGCGTCTTCGGATCAGTGCTGGGTGGAGAGAGCGCTGCATATCATACACTGTAATTAGAGCGTCTTCGGATCAGTGCTGGGTGGAGAGAGCGCTGCATATCATACACTGTAATTAGAGCGTCTTCGGATCAGTGCTGGGTGGAGAGAGCGCTGCATATCATACACTGTAATTAGAGCGTCTTCGGATCAGTGCTGGGTGGAGAGAGCGCTGCATATCATACACTGTAATTAGAGCGTCTTCGGATCAGTGCTGGGTGGAGAGAGCGCTGCATATCATACACTGTAATTAGAGCGTCTTCGGATCAGTGCTGGGTGGAGAGAGCGCTGCATATCATACACTGTAATTAGAGCGTCTTCGGATCAGTGCTGGGTGGAGAGAGCGCTGCATATCATACACTGTAATTAGAGCGTCTTCGGATCAGTGCTGGGTGGAGAGAGCGCTGCATATCATACACTGTAATTAGAGCGTCTTCGGATCAGTGCTGGGTGGAGAGAGCGCTGCATATCATACACTGTAATTAGAGCGTCTTCGGATCAGTGCTGGGTGGAGAGAGCGCTGCATATCATACACTGTAATTAGAGCGTCTTCGGATCAGTGCTGGGTGGAGAGAGCGCTGCATATCATACACTGTAATTAGAGCGTCTTCGGATCAGTGCTGGGTGGAGAGAGCGCTGCATATCATACACTGTAATTAGAGCGTCTTCGGATCAGTGCTGGGTGGAGAGAGCGCTGCATATCATACACTGTAATTAGAGCGTCTTCGGATCAGTGCTGGGTGGAGAGAGCGCTGCATATCATACACTGTAATTAGAGCGTCTTCGGATCAGTGCTGGGTGGAGAGAGCGCTGCATATCATACACTGTAATTAGAGCGTCTTCGGATCAGTGCTGGGTGGAGAGAGCGCTGCATATCATACACTGTAATTAGAGCGTCTTCGGATCAGTGCTGGGTGGAGAGAGCGCTGCATATCATACACTGTAATTAGAGCGTCTTCGGATCAGTGCTGGGTGGAGAGAGCGCTGCATATCATACACTGTAATTAGAGCGTCTTCGGATCAGTGCTGGGTGGAGAGAGCGCTGCATATCATACACTGTAATTAGAGCGTCTTCGGATCAGTGCTGGGTGGAGAGAGCGCTGCATATCATACACTGTAATTAGAGCGTCTTCGGATCAGTGCTGGGTGGAGAGAGCGCTGCATATCATACACTGTAATTAGAGCGTCTTCGGATCAGTGCTGGGTGGAGAGAGCGCTGCATATCATACACTGTAATTAGAGCGTCTTCGGATCAGTGCTGGGTGGAGAGAGCGCTGCATATCATACACTGTAATTAGAGCGTCTTCGGATCAGTGCTGGGTGGAGAGAGCGCTGCATATCATACACTGTAATTAGAGCGTCTTCGGATCAGTGCTGGGTGGAGAGAGCGCTGCATATCATACACTGTAATTAGAGCGTCTTCGGATCAGTGCTGGGTGGAGAGAGCGCTGCATATCATACACTGTAATTAGAGCGTCTTCGGATCAGTGCTGGGTGGAGAGAGCGCTGCATATCATACACTGTAATTAGAGCGTCTTCGGATCAGTGCTGGGTGGAGAGAGCGCTGCATATCATACACTGTAATTAGAGCGTCTTCGGATCAGTGCTGGGTGGAGAGAGCGCTGCATATCATACACTGTAATTAGAGCGTCTTCGGATCAGTGCTGGGTGGAGAGAGCGCTGCATATCATACACTGTAATTAGAGCGTCTTCGGATCAGTGCTGGGTGGAGAGAGCGCTGCATATCATACACTGTAATTAGAGCGTCTTCGGATCAGTGCTGGGTGGAGAGAGCGCTGCATATCATACACTGTAATTAGAGCGTCTTCGGATCAGTGCTGGGTGGAGAGAGCGCTGCATATCATACACTGTAATTAGAGCGTCTTCGGATCAGTGCTGGGTGGAGAGAGCGCTGCATATCATACACTGTAATTAGAGCGTCTTCGGATCAGTGCTGGGTGGAGAGAGCGCTGCATATCATACACTGTAATTAGAGCGTCTTCGGATCAGTGCTGGGTGGAGAGAGCGCTGCATATCATACACTGTAATTAGAGCGTCTTCGGATCAGTGCTGGGTGGAGAGAGCGCTGCATATCATACACTGTAATTAGAGCGTCTTCGGATCAGTGCTGGGTGGAGAGAGCGCTGCATATCATACACTGTAATTAGAGCGTCTTCGGATCAGTGCTGGGTGGAGAGAGCGCTGCATATCATACACTGTAATTAGAGCGTCTTCGGATCAGTGCTGGGTGGAGAGAGCGCTGCATATCATACACTGTAATTAGAGCGTCTTCGGATCAGTGCTGGGTGGAGAGAGCGCTGCATATCATACACTGTAATTAGAGCGTCTTCGGATCAGTGCTGGGTGGAGAGAGCGCTGCATATCATACACTGTAATTAGAGCGTCTTCGGATCAGTGCTGGGTGGAGAGAGCGCTGCATATCATACACTGTAATTAGAGCGTCTTCGGATCAGTGCTGGGTGGAGAGAGCGCTGCATATCATACACTGTAATTAGAGCGTCTTCGGATCAGTGCTGGGTGGAGAGAGCGCTGCATATCATACACTGTAATTAGAGCGTCTTCGGATCAGTGCTGGGTGGAGAGAGCGCTGCATATCATACACTGTAATTAGAGCGTCTTCGGATCAGTGCTGGGTGGAGAGAGCGCTGCATATCATACACTGTAATTAGAGCGTCTTCGGATCAGTGCTGGGTGGAGAGAGCGCTGCATATCATACACTGTAATTAGAGCGTCTTCGGATCAGTGCTGGGTGGAGAGAGCGCTGCATATCATACACTGTAATTAGAGCGTCTTCGGATCAGTGCTGGGTGGAGAGAGCGCTGCATATCATACACTGTAATTAGAGCGTCTTCGGATCAGTGCTGGGTGGAGAGAGCGCTGCATATCATACACTGTAATTAGAGCGTCTTCGGATCAGTGCTGGGTGGAGAGAGCGCTGCATATCATACACTGTAATTAGAGCGTCTTCGGATCAGTGCTGGGTGGAGAGAGCGCTGCATATCATACACTGTAATTAGAGCGTCTTCGGATCAGTGCTGGGTGGAGAGAGCGCTGCATATCATACACTGTAATTAGAGCGTCTTCGGATCAGTGCTGGGTGGAGAGAGCGCTGCATATCATACACTGTAATTAGAGCGTCTTCGGATCAGTGCTGGGTGGAGAGAGCGCTGCATATCATACACTGTAATTAGAGCGTCTTCGGATCAGTGCTGGGTGGAGAGAGCGCTGCATATCATACACTGTAATTAGAGCGTCTTCGGATCAGTGCTGGGTGGAGAGAGCGCTGCATATCATACACTGTAATTAGAGCGTCTTCGGATCAGTGCTGGGTGGAGAGAGCGCTGCATATCATACACTGTAATTAGAGCGTCTTCGGATCAGTGCTGGGTGGAGAGAGCGCTGCATATCATACACTGTAATTAGAGCGTCTTCGGATCAGTGCTGGGTGGAGAGAGCGCTGCATATCATACACTGTAATTAGAGCGTCTTCGGATCAGTGCTGGGTGGAGAGAGCGCTGCATATCATACACTGTAATTAGAGCGTCTTCGGATCAGTGCTGGGTGGAGAGAGCGCTGCATATCATACACTGTAATTAGAGCGTCTTCGGATCAGTGCTGGGTGGAGAGAGCGCTGCATATCATACACTGTAATTAGAGCGTCTTCGGATCAGTGCTGGGTGGAGAGAGCGCTGCATATCATACACTGTAATTAGAGCGTCTTCGGATCAGTGCTGGGTGGAGAGAGCGCTGCATATCATACACTGTAATTAGAGCGTCTTCGGATCAGTGCTGGGTGGAGAGAGCGCTGCATATCATACACTGTAATTAGAGCGTCTTCGGATCAGTGCTGGGTGGAGAGAGCGCTGCATATCATACACTGTAATTAGAGCGTCTTCGGATCAGTGCTGGGTGGAGAGAGCGCTGCATATCATACACTGTAATTAGAGCGTCTTCGGATCAGTGCTGGGTGGAGAGAGCGCTGCATATCATACACTGTAATTAGAGCGTCTTCGGATCAGTGCTGGGTGGAGAGAGCGCTGCATATCATACACTGTAATTAGAGCGTCTTCGGATCAGTGCTGGGTGGAGAGAGCGCTGCATATCATACACTGTAATTAGAGCGTCTTCGGATCAGTGCTGGGTGGAGAGAGCGCTGCATATCATACACTGTAATTAGAGCGTCTTCGGATCAGTGCTGGGTGGAGAGAGCGCTGCATATCATACACTGTAATTAGAGCGTCTTCGGATCAGTGCTGGGTGGAGAGAGCGCTGCATATCATACAGAGTAATTAGAGCGTCTTCGGATCAGTGCTGGGTGGAGAAAGCGCTGCATATCATACACTGTAATTAGAGCGTCTTCGGATCAGTGCTGGGTGGAGAGAGCGCTGCATATCATACACTGTAATTAGAGCGTCTTCGGATCAGTGCTGGGTGGAGAGAGCGCTGCATACCATACACTGTAATTAGAGCGTCTGCGGATCAGTGCTGGGTGGAGAGAGTGCTGCATACCATACAGAGTAATTAGAGCGTCTGTGGATCAGTGCTGGGTGGACAGAGTGCTGCATACCATACAGAGTAATTAGACAGAGCGGAGGGAGATGTAACGAGGGGACAGAGCGTGTGCGGAGGGCCACAGACAACATGCTCTGCATTATATACCAGCCACAGGCAACAGGCTCTGTATTATATTCTAATCACAGGCAACGTGGTCTGCATTATATACCAGCCATAGACATTGTGTTCTGCATTGTATACTATCCACAGGCAATGTGCTCTGTTTTATACTAGCCACAGGAAACATGCTCTGTATTGTATACTAACCACAAGCATCGTATTTTGTAATATCTAAAATATCCACAGCCAATGTCTATAATATTCTAGCCACCAGGCAGTGTTCTCTGTATTGTATACTAGCCACCAGGCAGTGTTCTCTGTATTATATACTAGCCACCAGGCAGTGTTCTCTGTATTGTATACTAACCACCAGGTAGTGTTCTCTGTATTATATACTAGCCACCAGGCAGTGTTCTCTGTATTGTATACTAGCCACCAAGTAGTGTTTTCTGTATTGTATACTAGCCACCAGGTAGTGTTATCTGTATTATATACTAGCCACCAGGCAGTGTTTTCTGTATTATATACTAACCACCAGGCAGTGTTCTCTGTATTATATACTAGCCACCAGGCATTGTTCTCTGTATTATATACTAGCCACCAGGCAGTGTCTTCTGTATTATATACTAGCCACCAGGCAGTGTTTTCTGTATTATATACTAGCCACCAGGCAGTGTTCTCTGTATTGTATGTGACCTTAGCCTAAGACATGGGTCCCAGTGTGTAAGTGGTGATTATACACAATGTGTCATATAATAGAGGTTTATTCAGTTTCAGGCATACATTTCATACATAATACACAAGGTTACAAGTAAAAAAATATAATTTGGGTACATTTCATATAAGGTATTGCACCCCTGGCATTGTTACAGTGTGAATACTGATTGTTTACCATTAGATTGAACCTTCTGTCACCTCATTGTCTGGGACAGAAGAGGAGAAATAATGCTGAATAATGTATCAACCAATGTACGGCCTCAGAGGGTCATATCAAGTGTTATAGACACCCGGGAGGTGATTATGTGCTGTCTGTGGAATAATATAAATTTAGAGAACGTGGAAAGGACAATTTGGGATAATAAATTGCAGCAAATGGACTGTAGAAAAATATTCACCAAATATTTCACTAGAAAAACAGATTCCACTCGAAGAGAGAGAGAAAGAGAGAGAGAGAGGGAGAATTAGAGAGAGAGAGAAGGAGAAAGAGAGAGAGAGAGAGAGATGATGATGATGGGAAGAGGAGAAAGACAGAGAGATGAGGGAAAAGGAGAGAGATAGAGAGATGAGGGGAAAAGGAGAGAGATAGAGAGATGAGGGGAAGAGGAGAGAGAGAGAGAGAGAGATGATGATGATGATGATGATGATGGGAAGAGGAGAAAGACAGAGAGATGAGCGGAAGAGGAGAGAGAGAGAGAGAGAGAGAGAGAGAGAGAGAGAGCAAGAGGATGATGAGAGGGAGAGGAAAAGAGGAGGATGGGAAGAGGAGAGAGAGTGAGATGAGGGGAAGAGGAGAGAGAGAGAGAGAAAAAAGAGATAAGAGAGAGAGATGATGATGATGGGAAGAGGAGAAAGACAGAGAGATGAGGGGAAGAGGAGAGAGAGAGATGATGGTAAGAGGAGAGAGACAGATAGATGAGGGGAAGAGGAGAGAGAGAGAGATGAGGGGAAGAGGAGAGAGAGAGAGAGATGATGATGATGGGAGAGGAGAGAGACAGAGAGATGAGGAGAGAGAGAGTGAGATAAGGAGAAGAGGAGAGAGAGAGAGAGAGAAAAAAAGAGATGAGAGGAGAGAGAGATATGAGGAGAGAGTGAGAGATAGGGGGGAAAGGAGAGATGAGCGAGAGGAGAGATGACAGGAGGAGGAGAGAGAGAGATATGAGGGGAAGAGGAGAGAGAGAGAGATATGAGGGGAAGAGGAGAGAGAGAGATATGAGGGGAAGAGGAGAGAGCGAGAGATGAGAGACTTACGCATTTTCTCTCAGAAATAAGTGAACTGCGTCGCCCAAACATTTCTCACAAAGGAAATTGATTAAATAATTCTAACCAGTTCGATGCCCAGCGTGAACAATAAGCTGTATAACAACTTCCAATGTATTGTTCCCTCTTATATCATTGTGTACAGTCCACAGATTATTGCCAACTACCCGGTTGAGCCGGGTAGTTGGGAATCAGTGTAGACGCTGGTGAGATGAATATTCATTCCTTAATGAGATGTAAATCTGCACGTTGGGCGCTGGATTCAGCAGCCAGTGTCTGTCCGTTGTTCTCAAGTGCTACGCGTTTCATTTAAGACGCAAATTTTGCCGTCAGTTGGAAAGGAAGTCAATGGCGGCGCGGACGATCTTTGATGTCTTCACGTCCATGGCTGTGACTTTGATCTCCGTGTCTCCGAATTGCATGCTGGCTTTAATCTCTCGGCGCAGGGTCTTGCCATCGGCTTCGTTGATGTCCGGTAAATCCAGGTTAATGGTTCCGCACTTCCTGACACCGGGGTCAGTAATGTACACCACATCATCGGTGGAGGAGCAATAAATGTTGATGATGATTTTGTGTTGCCCCAGCCGTGCCGGGCAGTAGCTCCGCTGGACTATGTCTCCGAGCGCCACCGACTGGTCCACAGACACAAACTTGTCGAAGATATCGGTGCACCAGTTCTTCCCCTCCTTCACCAGGAGCTTCTCTTTTGGGTGTTTTCCTTCCACAAACTTGTTAAGAACGCCGACCCCGTAGGTCAGAGGTGAACGTCTTACCCGGACGATGGTGGGGTCCAGGCCAAATAGAACGGCTCCTTTGAGTATGGTCAGACCAACGTCTTGAGGGATGATGACCCGGCAGACTTCACTGAACGCCGACTGAACGGCGTTCTGCAGCATGGACGACTCGGCAAAGCCACCCACCAGGAACAGGTACTTGATGCCCTTCACCTCTGGCTTATTCATGAGGTCCCCTGTAATCAAGACAGAGAGAAGGTCACAATGGGGGAAGGAAGGGTCAGCTGGCGTGACGTGAATTCCTAATGCTCAGGACTGAAGACCGCGCAGTAACGGACGATTCAAGTCTGAGCCACACTTTAGCGACAGTGGTTTGCGTTCTGAGGGGCATGTTGAGAGAGAGAAGGGGGGAAGAGATGTAGTCATTGTACGTGAGTGCGGGTCCCCATCAGGAATGGCCCTATTTTGATAGTTCTAAACTAGCTGGGAAATCAATTGCTTCTGCCTTGAAAAGACAAAGCAAACGATCCCCGGAGCACCGAACACAGTGCTCTGAAAGATAAGTATCCCTAACACTTTCCCTAATCCTTACCCTAACCCTCCCCTTCCATTACCCTAACCCTCCCCTTCCATTACCCTAACCCTCCCTTCCCCTAACCCTATATCGCCCCTAACACTAAAAGTCCCTGGAGAGGTTACTGAGCTCTCCTGCGGTGGGTCCGGCGGTGTCTCCATAATGAATGGGTGAGTATTCCGATGGGTATTCTCATCCATTCATTAAAAATATATTAAATGGCTGCTATTCAAAATAGAGACAGCCGAAAAAGAACATTCAGCTGTCTCTACTTCCGAAAGACAGCCATCGGAGCGGGGACTCCCACCGGTGTAAGGGCATGTCCAAGAAAGTGCCCCGACCCAGAGCTGAACAGAGACGTAACAAAGGGCTATTTGCACCAGCCCCAGGTCATGTCTAAGACCTGTCCTTCCGCCACCCATTATCCTTGCGTTAGGATGGGACTCTTACATTACAAAGGAAAATGGCGGCCGCTGTATTGTGTGTGTGTCACATCTACACAGGAAGGAAAATAGAAAATGTTATGTTTTTATAAAAAGTATAAATATAATTTTCTGAGTTTGTGACATTTACCATCTGACAGAGCCGTCGCAATGTTGAGAGCCCCCACTTACATAGAAACGTAGATACATGGAAAGTGATGGCAGATAAGAGCCACACGGCCCATCCAGTCTGACCATTTGTTTATTCAAAACTATACTGACCCTAGACCAGTGATTCCCAAACTGTGCGCCACGGCTCCCAGGGGTGCCGCAACGCTCTCCCAGGGGTGCCGCACCGCTCTCACTGGGGTGCCGCAACGCTCTCACTGGGGTGCCGCAACGATCTCACTGGGGTGCCGCAACGCTCTCACTGGGGTGCCTCA
>WWET01010447.1:1970-12186 GCA_011038615.1 Limnodynastes dumerilii
ACGCAGTATATATATATATATTTTTTTTTTTTTTTAATGGCATGGGGGAGGCCATGCTGCCAATAGTAGTGCTACTACCGTGCCTTCTCATTCATGGGCATGCTTGCAGTAGTAGTTCTACTAGCGGCAGCATGCCCGGACGGGCCGTTCTGCAGGCGGGGGAAGGGGTTTTTATTTTTACTAATAAAACAAGCAATTAAGGCTCCGACTGCTTTTTTTAGGGGGGAAATACGGCCAAATACTGAAACACGCACCTCTGAATAGCACGTTTTAGCGGTTGCGACTTTCGCATCCGCTAAAACTCTGAATCAGGGCCTCCGTCTCTGTCCTCACTACTTCATTAACTTCTTTTCAGCTTTATAACGATTATTGTTATTGGTGTCAGAGATGTTATGAAACTATTCATGATCAGGTAATAACTAACCAAAGTCCTTTCACAACATTATTGTATAGAATGCCATCAGACCAGTGAGCGCCACCATACCCATTGTACCCATTGTACGACATGCTGGTCACTGTCCTCACACAGACTATGCTTACTCTCTGAAGTTATGATGAGAGGCTGTGATGATTTCAGTATCTTAATAACGCTGTTCTCTAGCATACTAATCCTGGACAGTGAGAGGGATTAGTATATTTTAACTCTACCCACAACCTAACACCTGATCCTCTTATACTGTTATCTCATATTTGTCACCAAATACAAATTTCACACAAGTTGTGACGCACGCTTCATGGCCTTGGTGTGTTTCTGTCCCTGTCAGTCCTAGTAGACGCCTCGACAAAATATCTGCCACAGAAGGAGTACAGCATCGCGCCAAAACGTGTCCTATAGAAATGTGGACCAATGTGGATTTCACGGAGCTGAAGCAAGTGAACCGGAGACAACATTCTCAAGTGACTGAAGCGAAGACGCTGGTGATATAGCTGCAAATGCATCACATGTGCCCCTCAAAAACTAAATAATATAAAATATGCCCATAAGATGGCCCACAAATAAATAAAAAAATACTTACCTGCTCTGATGGGGTCCCAAAAAAATCCCTATAGAGACAACGCAAGGACATCCTGGCGCTAGTGACATTTGTACTGTCATTGGGGTGTACTTATACCCTCTGCTAGCGTGGGAATCTTGGGTAATATCACAGTGTACATCGTTGTTTCCCATGCAGGCAGAGGGTATAAGTACACCCCAATGACAGCACTGTCACTAGCGCCGGGATGTCCTGCGTGCAGGACATAGTTTGCGTCGTCTCTATAGGGTTTTTTTTGTTGCCGAGGACAACCCCCCGGATTAAAAGCTTACAAGACTGGACCCCATCAGAATAGGTAAGTATTTTTTTATTTATTTGTGGGCCATCTTATGGGCATTTTTTTTTTTTTTTTTTTGTATACTGAATAACTTTTTTTTTTTTTTTTAAACATTGGTTGCTGCGGTGGGACAGGCGGGGGAAGGCTCCGACTGGTTTTTGACAGTGCAGATATGCCTTGCACATTTGCATACTACTCTGAAGTAGCACCCTACGTGCTATTTATACGTGCTATTTAGAGTGGGCTATAGGATGCATGCAAGCATATCCTTGAATAGCCCGCAGGCAAGTTAGTTGGCGCGATTCCGCATCACACATAGCTGGAACACTGAATCTGGTCCTCAGAGTTATCTTTCAACAGATCCTGAGCATCTCTAAAAACCTTTGTGGATGCTCTCCAACATGATCCATTCCATTACGTACTAAATACTCTGCCTCCAACTGTCAGTGACTATATTCTAATATATATGTCATCAGGTAATTAGGCTAATGGAGGAGGAGGGAAATGATTCTGGCGTTCCTTTGTGGAGCAATAGAGCATTGATAGAGTTGCATGGATTGAAGGGAGCTGCATTATGGATATGGTATGGGGGGGGGGGGCACAATGATGAGGCATCTCTTTCATAATAATATCTTTAAATCATTCATACAGTTATCTTTGGAATACGGGTTATATCATAGATTCTAATTCCAATATCTTCAATTGCAACATGTAGTTACACCACAATTAGATTAGAATTGAGAGCGTGAGAAGGGAGATAGAGATAGGGATGGTAGGTGGGGATAGAGGGAAGAAGGGAGGCAGAGATTGGGATGGTAGGTGGGGATAGGGGAGAGAAGGGAATTAGAGAGATAAATGGTTGGTGATGATGGGGGAGAGAAGGGAGGTAGAGAGAGTGATGGTAGGTGGGGGAGGGGGGAGAGAAGGAAGCGATCATGTAGTTACAATTAGATTAGAATTGAGAGCGTGAGAAGGGAGATAGAGATAGGGATGGTAGGTGGGGATAGAGGGAAGAAGGGAGGCAGAGATTGGGATGGTAGGTGGGGATAGGGGAGGGGAGGGAATTAGAGAGATAAGATATGATTTGGAGGTAAAGTGGTTTTGATGTTTAATGAAGGGGTCTGATCTGGGGGGAGGAGTCACATGTCTTTGTATTCCTCTTCTGAGTTTATCTTGAGTCTGTTTCTTAATTTATGCCTGTATTTCTATAAAATTATGTATTTTTTAGATTTGTGTATTCTATGCATGTGATATAGTTTTTATATTTTTAAAACATGGTTGGAATCTCCCTGATGCTGATTCAGTTCCAGGAGTCATTGCGGTATGATGACAGAATTTAGAAATTGTCTCCTATTTAACAGCATTGAGGCCTATGGAGGCAGCCATTTTAATGGAAGCCAAATGTAATCAAAGACTGGCAGTTATCTAAGACAACATGACTTTAATAATGGAGATAGAAATGAAAAATACACTTTGGTTTCTTAATCAGCTGCAGGGTCACCAACTTTTATATTTTCTATAAATGTGAAGAAGTCATCACATCTCCTATTCACAGTCTTAACACTAATACTGAATGTATTTATTCACTGATAATATAACAATGAATAAATACTGATGCTGTCATTTATAGTGAGAAATAGTTTTTCTGGCAGCAATAGACACACCCATGGGTGGAGCTATTTACAGGACACACCCCTTTGGCAATACAAGAAACACCCCTTTGGTGTTAGACAGCTATAATGAGGTTCTCACATACTTCTTTTCTACATATACTGAGGGTACAGCAGGGGAGATCTTCAGTTTCCTGTAACAACTTGGAATCATCATGATGCAGCCTTGGAACGGTCACCAAAAACTACAAACTGTTGTGAGGGATTTCACAACGCTCTTTATTCCCTATTCCACTACAATTATCCCAGCGTGTGGTTTCTATTTGATGGACTGCAGAAGGACTTGGCTTGCCACAAATTAACACTGGCTAATGCACAGGCAGGTCACCTAGAGGTAAAAAGAGGAAATATGAGGCACTATATGACATGGTTGCCACCTCTGTGCAGCAATATGAGCAGGTGGAAGATAAACTAAATTTCTAAAGAAGATTGGCTAATTTGCTGTAAAGAATTTTATCTGAAATATTATTTACTACATTTATTATTTAATGTTGTGCTGTTTGCAGGCTCCTCACTCATTATGGGTTAAAAAAGTTTATTATTAAATAATTGTTGTTTCTATTATTATTTTTTTCTTCTCAGTAAAGTTTGTTGATAAAAAAAACAGTTCACTTTGATTTCATGTATTTCCCTTACAAACATTTACACTCTATGGAACCATACCTCCCAACATTTGAGAACTGGAAAGAGGGACAAAATTTGGCGACATTCCCCTTTTATTAATTCAGCCATCCATATGTCTGCCCCTTATTATTTCTCCTAACTGCCATATGTCCGCCTCCCTATGTCTGCCCCATTCATTATTTGTCCAGCTTCCATATGCCTGCCTCTTTATTATTTTTCTAGCCTCCATATTCCTGCCCCTTTATTAAATGTGTGCCCCTAGTATATGTCTACCCCTTTATCATTTGTCCAGCAATCCATATCTGCCCCTTTTAATTATGTCCAGCCATCCATATCTGACCCTTATTATTATGCCCAGCCATCCATATCTGTACCTTATAATTATATCCAGCGATCCATGTATGTCCATTAAATTTATGTCCAGCAATCCATATATATTACCCTTATTATGTCTTTTCACTTACCTTTTGGTGTCTTATCCCTTCCTCTGCGGCGCTGTCTCTGCCTCTCCCTCTCTGATGACTGCGGTCACGTGGGGCCTGATCCAGAGCTACGATATTGCAACGATATCGATCGTACGCAATTGCGTACGATCGCTGGGCGTATGATTTAAAAATTTACGCCCGCTCAAGCGATCGCCCGTAGGAAACCACACCCATATATCGGTAGTACTAAAACGTGTATACGATGTTTTATAGCGTTAATACGCCTGTGCGTGCTAACGATGATATTACGAACTACAAATATACGAAGAGAACTTCACACGGACTCATCTGACGATTATGATTGGGAATAAAAATGTATAATTGAACATGAGTACATTCACATGGCATATTGATTCTTTTTACCTTTGAACATTAAACATGTGAATTTGAATTGTAACACGCATGTAGGTTTAATTAAATAGTGTGCACATTAAATAAAAACATTACCCTAAGGAGGGATGGATGAAATGTATGAAGTACGTAAGTAAGCCTGTATGTATGTTCGCATGTATGTATGTATGCATGAATGTTTGCAAGTATGTATGTATTTATATATGTTTGCATGTATGTATGTATGTATGTATATTTTCATGTATGTATGTATGTTTGCATGTATGTATATTTTCATGTATGTATGTATGTTTGCATGTATGTATGTATGTATGCTAAAATTCAGCACCTAATAAAAAATCACTCAAAACATCAAAAATAATTTTTTATTTGTGTAACAATTTTTATTTTAACTTTTTTCTTAAACAACAAACAAAATAATTAACAGTACAAAAAAATATACAAAAAATTAAGTATTAAAATTATATTTATTTAATATAAATTGGGTTCTTTCACCCATCTGCACTAATAATAGCAGCAGGTTATATATTTCCTGGGTGAAGGGGTCCATTCCATTTTGCTCAACTTGAACATCTGTTTGATAAAAGAGAAACCACATATTAATGTTTGCTTACATATGATTACACAATATACAAATTTTAATGTCATTTTACTAAAAACATATTAGAATGGACGCCTATTTATAGTTGTCATGTTGCATGTAATAATTTATTTATTTGACATTTTAGTAACTTTGATGTTATAAATATGGATATTTCAATAATATTTTGTTTTATTGTTTCCAAAACATGACAACCAAAAAATTTAATATTTTATGCAGAAAGGGGAGTGGCCAAAGACAGGGTTTAATGTGAAATTATGGTGCACTATCCATAAAAACATAGACTAGGATAAACAATTAGTAACAAGAAATTTTCATGAAAAAATGAGAACATACAATACAATGAAGTATACCGAATGACATGGAATGGGTTTCTAATGTATGCGTCACATTACTACAGACATGGTATATTGTGAATGATGCATTAATAAATCATAATGGGGATGATGGCTAGGTTCTGACTAGATAATTTAAAAAGGGCATACATACCCAGATGTAATTGTTAATATCCAGTTTATTATAACTAGTCACATGGGGGAGGGGGGGCAAATGAAGGGTTAAAAAAGGATAAGGTGAAATGGACTGAGTTATACATATACTGAGAACACCTTGTAAAAATTTTGGGTTAATTTTCTAAGACAAAAATAAAAAAATACATAATAATTATATTCAGACCAAACACACATATAAAACCATATTTGCTTGGCACTACAAAACTACTTTAATAAGACTTTTACATACACCAGATTAAACAATAAAACATGAATGTTGGTTCATCCAAAAAAAAAAAAAAAAAACATAAAAAAAAAAAAAAAAAAAAAAAAAAAAAAAAAACAAAGGAAAAGCATCTTTTAATAAGGTAATTGAACGAAAAAATAATGCAGTATTTTCTATGTTAAAATTAGATAAGCAACAAAGATTCATATATAATGATTGATATAGTCAAATTTGGCCTCACTCAACGTTTTGTCATTATTATTGTAGCCATTACAGTTTATTTTCCAGTGTCACTTGTTATGATACCATACGTCACCTGCACTAGTTATTTATCAGGGTACAAGGTACACGCTTGTAATGCAATATCTCCTGAACAACACAATGACCATCAACCCCTTCCACCAATTCATCCTGCTGTTCGCCCGCCACCTCCTCCTCAGGCAGCTGGTGTCCCGCTTCCTCCTCCTCCTCCTCCTCCTCAGGCAGCTGGTGTCCCGCTTCCTCATCCTCCTCCTCCTCAGGCAGCTGGGCTCCCGCAGCCTCCTCCTCCATCTCATCCAGCAGTGGGACGGCCTCCTCCTCCTCTAGCAGACTCTGCTGGGGTGCAGCCTGCTGCTCCTCCTCCTCCTCCATTTGTTGCCGACCACGCTGGCGACGTTGTCTCTCACGACCTATTCATAGAAGCATACATATATTTTTTAGAAATGTCTATTCTAAAAAAATAACTAAAAATATTAATATATTTACAGTCTGAACACAACATATTACAACAATGAAAAATTCAAAACTTCTTGTTTTATCAGATATATTAATAAATATCTAGTTTCATCCTATATTTAAATGTAGCGTCACACAATCAATCCTATAGCTGTTTTACATTTCATTGCACATAATACGGACCCACATCTCACATGATAAGGAATGTTAAGGGTAACATGTGCATTTTTACAAATTATAATTTCATATTTAACATCATCATTGTAGTATTTAGCCATAGTTTGGATGGGTCCGCCATTTTACAACAGATGAAATCACTTAATTTTAAAACTTTTAAAACTAAGTAACTAAGCCATGGATGATTAGTTTCCCGCCCTATAGGAGCTACAAATCAGTTAATATTTCGGGATGGCACAAACAAGCCACTGTTATTGGCTACTTAGCTAAGCCCTAGTTTGATAGCTATTTTATGGGCCTATATATGTTTGAATCAATGCAACATTGACAATCTTTAATAATTGTTATGACACTCCATACCGGAGTAGTCAAAGTACCGGAGTAGTCAAAGAGAGAGTAAGCGTGGTACCCCGGGTTTACCTTGTGAGAACCGAGGTGACCACAAAAGAGATAGGCAGAGTGGACGGGTTGGTTACCGGAGCCCGGAGACTTTACTATCTGGGGGGTCTTCACCAGGGCCCCTGATGGTGGGGATGGAATTGGCAGCGGCCCAATAGCTTGGGCGGGCCCCGTTGAACCAAACTCGTGGAAGAGAAATGAACACCGGGAGTGAACACCAGACAGGAGGGATGGGAGTAGTAGGTAAGTAGGAGGAGTAGTAGTCCGGAAGCGACCGGACTGTGACAGACGACAAGCAACACTGAACTCAGTACGTAGGACAGAAGAATATTCACGGGACAATACAAGACGCACTAGGGCTCGCGCACACTCAATCACACAGCGGTGCCTCCGAAGAGGTAACATAAACTTGCACACAAGGTAAAGGTAGGTACTTTCAGGGAAGGTAGGTACAAAATAGGGATAAGAACCAGGGCTGGATACACAAGGTACCAAGGCAGGAGTCAAGGCAGGTAAGTGGGTCAAACAACGGTCAATTCACTAGGCTAGAAGCACTAGGCACACACGATAAATAGCAGGTCACAGAACTGGGAATCAGACTCTATAACCGGCAGAGAAGAGAGGAAGAGGAAGGCTAAATATAGAGACAGCTAGCCTCTAATAGGCTGAGCTATCTGAGAAAAACCCTGCAATAACGCAAGCGGCCACAAGAGGGAGCTCTAAGTAAAAAACAGAGAAGACGCGCGCCCGCAGCACGTGGACGGACCAGGAGCTGGGAGAGAGAGAGAGAAGACGCTGGCGGCAGAGGAACGCAAGTGGTGAGCGGTGCCCGGAGGATAGAGGAAGCCAGCAGCGTGGAAGGATGGTAAGTGACAGCGGGAAACAAAGTAAGGGTGTGCACAGGAGCAGGCTGGATGCGGGCAGACCTAACAATAATACAAACTTAAAATGTAAACATAAAAAAAACAAATTAAACAAAAATGTACACATGTACCTACACAGTATCTATTACCATAAAAAAAAAAAAACCTTATTAAAGTAAATACTTGCGGCGTCTATTACGCCTTATCCTCTCCCTAATGTCCTGCAGCACTTCTGGCTGACGCCGCCTCAGGTCACTCCACCGGCGCATTAATTGGTCAATGCGCCGGCGTATCCCCAGACGACGTCGGATCTCACGCTGGACCCTATGATACACCTGCCGCACCGCGGTATTGCGCCGCGGCAGCCGCAGATCGAACCGATCCATCTCGGTAACGAGGATCCAGAGCTCATCAGGCGAGAACGGATTAGCTCTGGCAGCCATAATTATAATAATAATTGTCCTTCACAATGGCGGACTAACGCGAATACAAATGAAGCAACGCTATTGGTTAGTACTTTCCCGCCCTCAAGGAGCATCAAATCACTGCAGTATTTAATATCTAACAATCAGCCTTCTCTCATAGGATTACTACACAGACATGTGAACGTATGGTTACTTACTATAGGTAAACCATATCACTTATTAATTATCTATTTACTAATCAAAGATATTTAATATTTACACATTACTTACAATTGCGTAGGTTCATAGATAAACATTCCTACATTATGAACGGTGTCACTTCCAAGTGTCCACTGCATAAAAACCATCATAGTGTTAATTAGCTATTGGTACGTACCCAATGAGAAAAAACGCACACACGCATGACAGTATTTAAGCAAGTCCCATTGTGCTAAACATTCTCTTGCTGGACTGTTTTAGGAAAGACTAGTCATTATGGGTCCCAAAGGACAGCCAAGAGATTACAATTTTACTCCACAGGAGGTAATCCACCTTGTGGAAATTGTCTTAAGCAAATTGTATCCAGATGGGAATTTACTTGCTAGGCACCTCCGTGCTCAAGCATGGGTCACCATTTATGGTGAATTTGTTGAATATGCCAAAATACAAAATCTAGCAGGAAAACCAAAAACAATGAAACAAGTTAAAAAAAGGTAATTTTAATATTTTATAAACAATTACTGAAAATGGACTAATATTTGCCTACACACATACACTGCAGAACTTGTTTATTGCATGATTTTATTAACACCATGCCTGAACCATGTTGAATTCAGAGTGAGTCAAGGTCATTGTATACTTTGCATGCATGGATATATATTTATATTGCTTACTGCACACATATAATGAACAGCGTTACTAGCAGTCTAAGTTTTAGCTGGTATTGGAAATATCATCTGTAAACAATAATACTATTTGAAGCTGATTAAATATTACTACCCTGAAATTAACATGGTTTAGCACAGGAGTATCTAAGTTTATGTACCTAACAAGGTGTGGGTCATCCACAATATTACCAAAAAACATATAACATTAGGTTTATAAGGTAGTCTGCAAGGTTAGAGGATATTAATGTTTTATTATTTGTGTTAAACCTTTATCTACATACCTGATTTTGTTAAATCTAGTTAGGTCAGTCCAAATGTTCTCTATTGATTAGTACTTTACAATAGCATACTTTGATGATGTTTTGCTATATTGTAACAGTTTGGCTTGGCTGAAATGACAAAAATAAATTGCTAAACATTAGAAATATTATTCATAATAATTCGACATTAACATAGAATGTCAATCATTATAAAATGTTTACAATGTTTTATTTATTAACAGGTGGTCTGATCTGAAACAGGCCATTAAATCAAAGATGGGTAAAAGGCGGAAGCATGCACTCACTTCAGGTGCTGGGCCTATGCCCAAAGCATTAAATTTCACCCAAATAGAACAAATGGCACTATCCGTGGTGTCCCCAGCAGAGGTCGTAGGAGTAGGGGACATGGATACGAGTGCTGGGCCACCAGCACGATTATCAAGACCTGTGGTGGAATCAGAGCACTCGGACTCTGCAGGTAAGTCATTTTTTTCCCTTTTATAGTAACTCTTGTCCTAAAACCAGGGATCAAAGTGAGGGTGTATAGGGATGGATGATATATCGTCACTTCTAACACTTATTTTGGTAAATACTGGTTGGGATACATTATATTTAACTTGTACCCCTGCTTAACACTATGGGCTCTATTTACAGAGTTCATTTTGGAGTGATAGGGGCAGTTTTCAATAGAAAACTGCCCTTATCGCTTCAAAATGTCCTTTCTCATATTTAAAAACCCTGACTCGCCAG
>WWET01010453.1:0-19750 GCA_011038615.1 Limnodynastes dumerilii
CTCCCTTACGCCGGCTGAAGTTAGGGGAGCCTTTAACCGGCGTAAGGGAGTATAAATACGATAGGGCAGGGGGGAGTGTCAGGGGGAGTCCAGCGATGTAACGCTGAGCGTTAGTACACTCAGCGCTACATCGTAGGTCTGGATCAGGCCCTCTGAGAGTAAAGATGGTTTTACGCAGGTGTAACTTTCCCCAAATTTCCTCTTATTCTTACACTCTGGGCCCTGTTCTCTAGGAGCATGTTGAAGCATTCCATTGCAGTATATGTGATAAGTTTGGTTTGAGGTCTGTGATCTGTTTTGATTGACTTGACTGCAGAAATAACATATTTAAAGAATGTAAAGAATTCAGGCTATAAATCACAAGTTTATGTTCACGGCAAGAGAGAGATGTGAGCTGGTTACACAGGTTCCAACACAGCCAAGTGCTGTAAACAGACAAACCATGGACCAGATTCAAACTTTTCCAGTCCCTTCCCTCGCCCCGCCCCTGTTTTTAGATGCCTAATGAAGCTAATGAGTGCCATAGGCAACCTTAATTAACCGTGCATATTTTCTTTAGTAAGTTTGGGAAATGCTCAGTGACTTTATCTAAACCTCCCTCCCGGTCCGATCTACATTCCTCCAGCCATTCCATCCACTCCATTTCACTGTCTTTAAAGACTGCACGTAGTCAGTCGTGCCTAAGGGCTATGTAGGTTGCGTAGTCAGCGCTCCCTGCCTACGGAAAAAAAAAAAGCACTCAAAGGTGTGAATCAGAGTCCTGGTTATTCCGAGAGACAGCAGCATGGTGATGGGGGTAAATACTTCATTTCTTGTTATTTTGCATACAGATAGAAGGTTATAGAGTGGTCTGGAAGCCGACAGTTAACTTTCCGACACTTCAATGCAGACATGGTCAACTGATTGGCTTTCTTCTGTCTCACAGAGTTTCACACTTAATATACGCAGGCCGTGTGTGTATCTTGGCGTTTTTTACGATTGGTGCATGCGCGAGGCAGATGTTACGCAAAAAAACCCCATTACGCACGGAGTTCATCTCTGTACCTTGTGACATCCTTAAGAAGGAAATAAAGAAAAGTAGGTGGGGGCAGGCATTTAAATAGGGTTGAATGGGCGGAGTTAGGCAACTCTGTGCTTACTTAAGCAAACTCTGCACAAAGATTCGCAGGGAGAGTTAATGTATCGTTCCCTTCCATTCTGTTTATCGTGTCTTTGTCTTTATCGTGTGTTCCCTTCCATTCTGTTTATCGTGTCTTTGTCTTTATCGTGTGTTCCCTTCCATTCTGTTTTCATAGAATTTTTCTTGAATGGGTAATATGCCGATCTCCATACTTATCCATTCCTTTTTGAAAGCCGGCGGAACAGCTCGATTTATGTATTTATACATGCCGCGTGCGTGCCACTTGACAGAACTTGCAGTCTGCAGTCACGGCAGTTGTCAGACATTAGCTGTGTGTAATAATAATAATAATAATAATATATAAATATGTTTTTTTTTGTTTTACAGATATGGCTTCAGACAAAGAAGAATTTTTTTAGGGAATTCATTGACGTCTATCAGGCCAACCCCTGTTTATGGCAATCTACGTCTGCTGCCTACGCCAACAAGCAGAAAAGGGCGGTGGCCTTGCAAGCGCTGGTAGAGGTTTGCAAACCTTATTATTTCAAAGCCAACGTAGATTTTGTAAAACACAACATTGCTAAATTTATAGCTGAGAATTCCAAAAGCAATTTCCACAACACGTCTAGCTCTAGACAAACAGTTGTTGTAGATTCATCTTTCAAGGGTCAATAGCTTCTGTGGGAAAGGGCACAAAATATTTTGGAGCAGTGTAAAAGCCTCATCCGTAACAAAAACCAAATTTAGTCTGTTATGTCTGTGATGTCCAGGGTAAGTTCAATTGGCCACACTGAAGGCACTCATGCAATTTAGTCTGCTCCAGCACACCTCCATCTGACACCCTTATGTTCTTACCAACATCCACAAATATAAACTCATATTTTGCATTAACAATTGCCATGAGAATGATGCTAAAAAAAACCTTATAATAAAAAAAATAAATGATCCAGTGTTTGCTGGCGGTGTAATGCGTACATGTTTTCCATCGATAGCACCGTCACAATTTAGGAAATTCCATTTCTGGTAAAAACCGTCTGCTATTTCCAACCATTCCTCTGCAGTTGAGGGAAACTGTAGTAAAAAAAGATACAAAAAACAGTATTAATAAATCAGTCATCGAAATGACACGTCCTAATTTAGTGTTTTTTCTGTATTTCTGTATTTTGTGTTTTTTGTATTGTATCTGTTTATGGACAAGATGTGCTGTTCACAGGAAATCGATGACAGCGTTTGTGTTACCCCAACACCCTCAATGGCAACTTCACCAACTACGTCAACGGTGATGTCAAGGAGAAAGAAAAGGCCACATTCCACAACAGACGTTGCTCGTGAGTCCATGACCAAATCACTGATGGAGACATCGCTGAAGTGTTTTGAAAGAACAATGGACCAATATGATGGAATTGGTATGAATGTGGCAGTCAACCTATGTGAAATGGATGAGCGATACCGCTATGAGACAGAGCGTATTATATATGAGGCAGGAAGGTGAAATTGATGAAAGAGGCACAATAACCAGCAGTGGCCCTGCAGCACACCTCACAACCCATTTATCAACCACCATACCAAAATCCCTATGCCCCCACGTTATCCATACACTCACATCACCTGCTGTTTCCTCAACCCCAAGATCATCATCAGGTGAAGGTTTTCCCTCTACGCCTTTACTTATTGAAAATCCACACTATTATAATCTATTATAGAAGTATAGTAGTAGTATTGGTTTTATGTTTTTCACATGTTGGTTACATTTTTTCGTTGTTTGTATGTTTTATATAGAGAGTTTTCATTTTTGTATTTGAATACATTATTACATTATTTATTAAAACACATTTTTTATGGTTTCAACTTTTGTGGAAATTTCTCAAAGATGCATTTTTGTGTTACCTTCAAAAAGTCTGTTTTCAGGGCTTGAATAATAGCATCACAGGTGTCTAGCATAATCTCTCCCAAGGCCTGTGCTGAAATGGCGTAGCTGATTTTAAGTCTTCAAAGGACCTCCCCAGTAGCCAGGAACCTTAATGTAGACATTCGATGAATGAAAATTCCTGAAATCCTCGGGAATGTTCTCACGGGGCGTACAAGAGAAAGAATCCAATCCTTGGCCCAGAAACGAAAAGGCCTCATCATCCTCTTCCTCTTTTTCATCCTCAGGTCGTTTTCAACGCTAAGCAAAACCAGGCCGAACATGGCGAGTGCTTGGTTTTGATGCACACCCATGATGAAAGTCTGAAATAAACAATACACAATATATATTAATGCGCACAATAAATAAATATATACAGTATATCAGGATGCCCTGATGAAAGTACACAATAAAGTGCTGAAACGTTGGTTAACACGTTGTGTTAGAGTTTGGATTGATACAAATCTCAGAGTGCCGCTTTCTGGACTGGATATATCTACATCTTTTGCTGAGTGTGCACCTGAGTCCTTACTTGTCTAGATTTGTGGAGTGCCTCTCACTTTGTGCTGTTGTTGCTTTCAGATAATCTGCCAGATAATTGTATAGTGTGTATGTACCTTATAACACATATAAACAGCAGTATGACCGGCAATCCAGGGGTTGAATCAACTTTTAAATGTCCCTGATGAGTTGAATAAACTGAAATGTTGGACCAGAGACCTGTGTTTCACAGTGATTTAACCCCTGGAGTGCCACTTATACTGCCGTTTATTTTTATATATATAATTAAAATTTAGCTTAATTTCTGCTGTTTCATTTGTTTAATTAAATTTAATTACTGTTTCATTTGTTTAATTAAAATTGAGGCTGTGCTTTATATTTATTTTTTACAATATATACACATTTGTATACATTTGTATGTGAATGTCTAGCCATAGACAATGTGTTCATAGCAAAATTCTTTCCCTTGTCCACGTTCAGAGGCGGCCCTAGGGTTTGCGGGGCCCTAGGCGGGGCCGCGGAGGCCAGTACAGGGCCGCCAGGATGATGAACCTGGCGGCCCTGTGCTTGCTTTTGCGGCCCCGCGCGGGGCCTTCGCTACCAAGATGCAAGTCTGGCGGCCAGGCTTGCAAAAAAAAAAATTTTAAAGCACGGGGCCCCGGGACCTGCGGGGCCATAGGCGGCTGCCTATACGGCCTATGCCGTGGGCCGCCTATGCCTTTCAGTCAAAAAATGGGAAATCATACAATATTAATCAGTTTATCACCTGTGGATCAAAGAATGTCATAGAATGTTACCACATCCATCTGCAGTCCTTTTTACCTGTGCCCAATATTTCAATATTTCAGTTTCAATTATATCCTCAAGATATCCACAACAGAAGCAGAATTCACAATAGCCGCCTCCAAGGGTGCTGTCAATCACCCTCTGCACTGCTTTTTACTTCAATCACAAGCCCATCTCTGAGCAGAAGTTTAGATTATTGCATAGTGTATGCACATAAACTATTTTTTTTTACGTTCGATAAAACTGAAGAAAATTTGTACTTTTTTTTCTTCATATAATCGTATAGTCTGTGGAGCCGATATTGGAACTTTTATCGAGCAGAAAAAATGTAGAGAAATGTTGGAAAAATCCTGCTGTGATGATAATCTCTCTAGGTATTGCCTCCGTATGGTTGTCCGTGTATCAATAACTACATCCCAGTAAGCAAATTCGTCCTGGACGCAGTGTCCACGATCCATCTCGCTGTTTCCACAACCGTACATTCAGTTCAAAGCTTCGTATCAGAGGATATTGGTATGGATTGTAAACATATCACCAGACTGCTGAACACACTCTGGGGTCATCCTTACGTGTTTCTCTGTTATCGCTCGCGGTTTCGTCAGAGGGAATGTTGGTAATCGTTGCTTTCCATACGTGCAGGGGGGGATGCGCATGCGCCATCCCTCCAGACACCCCACTTCTACACTTTGCGTGCGTAAGGGGTGTGTCGTTCTTATCTCTGGATCGGGTCCCAAGTAACCAATCAGAAGAGTGCTGAAGGGTTTAACCCTTTCATTCCTTTTCTATAATTTTTCATGTTTCTTATTTCCATGATTCCACTAAACAGAATTTATTCCAGTTCATAAACATTCACATTCATTAAACCTCAAGTGAGGAAGACATCCAAATAAAATGGTTTTATTTCATTCTACTAAATTTGTGCTGTCAAATTCATAACATAAACATAATTGACATCATTACTTGATATAAACAAAGTCAGCAGTAAACATTACAAAATGTTTACACAATGTATATTTATTCATTACAAATTGATTTGAGAAACCTCTATTTTGTGTGTTTGTTGTAAAGCGTGTCTGGGATAGCAGCTGACAGGGGGGCACTGTTTCAGAGCGGCTGTTTTGGAGACTTGGGGACCTCTGCCGGGGGAGAGCTCTCCATTTAAAAATACATGATATATGACCTAAAGTTGGGACTCTGACAGTTTTAGAGTTAGGATCAAAACAGAGAAGCCGTGTAAGTAGCTGGTGGCTTATCATATATCTGCAAAAGTACATAACGAATTTCTCTCACTTTTATTTTAAATATGTCATGGTTAGCTACTGCTTAATACAAGAGAGGCACTCCTGATACTTAAATAGCGTAACTATTTTACACTATCTACGTACAATTTCGTTACATAGAATATACATAATGAAATGGTATGTAGATAGCGTAAAATAGTTACTATGCATGCGTAGTAGCTATTTACTTATAACTATGCTCAGCAGATGAAAAAAATGTAGATGACAATCCGGTCCGTTAATACAGATTCTGACGACAGTGTACGTTGGTCTAATAGCAGCTTTGGTAGTGTAGGTGCGGATCCTTTTTCAAAGATCTTTCCAGCGTCTTATAGTAGAGTTTAGGGTTGGCGTTTCTTTATACTATGTCGTCTGTGGAGCAGTGCACAGAGGTACCTTCAGCACTATAAACCGGCCTCTACGCGTTTCGTCACTCACTGGACTTCGTCAGGGGGCGTGGTTTTGTTAAAGTGCTATAGTGCTTATAAAATGGCTTATTGCTTAATTACATGATTGTTTCATTAAATTATATTAAAAACAGCTGTCATTATTTAAAAAAAATGGAAGAAAAACATTTTCTCAGTTTGCTTGTTTGAAGAGAAACTGTACAACTGGATAAATTTGAGAAACAAGCCATACGATATAAGAAAAAATCTGAGGAAAGAAATCATCCTGCAGAATTGCTACAGACTAGTATTGATAGTATTAAAAGTAATCAGATAAAATTGGTATGCTCTTTTACTACTAGTTATAATTCTGATGGTTGAAATATTTAACATGCTATGAATAAACATTGGCCTATCTTAAAATTAGATTGAGTCATATCAACGTGTGTGGGTCCCTGCTAAGAATGGCCCTATTTCAATAGAGCCATTCTCTACCATCCAGTTTCGAACTAGCTGGGATATCGATGACTTATGCCTCGATGAGGCATAGCAATCGATCCCCGGAGCACTGAACACAGTGCTCCTAAAGGTAAGGCTAAAAACTACCCCAACAATTCCCCTAATTCTTACCCTAACCCTCCCTTTCCATTACCCTAACCCTCCCTTACCGACAGCCAGACCCTAACCCTCCCTTCCCCACAGCCTGACCCTAACCCTCCCTTCTCCCTAGTCTGACTCTAATACTCCCTTCTCTATAGCCTATCCCTAAGACCACCCTCCCTGCAGCCTGACCCTACCTCTCCCCTTCTATGGCCCTAACCCTCCCTTCCTAAGAGCCTAACCCTAACCCCCTCTAACACTAAATGTCTCACTTCTCCGGAGCTGTCAGCGGTGGGTCCTGCAGGTCTCTGCGAAAATGAATGGGTGAATTTACCGATCGGCACACTCACCCATTCATAAAAAAATTATGAAACGGCCCCCTATTAGAATCAGAGACAGCCGAAAAGTAAATTACTGTATCTCCATCAAATATACTTGAACTGTTGTCAAACTGAAATAAAGATCGTAAGAACTGAAGATTGAAATTCCATAAAGGCTTCTAAACCGCAAGACTTTTTTAGTACTGATTATCATATACTGTACGCCGGTATTTCCATTTGAATTTTTAGAGATTTTTTGATTGCAAGACTGTGGATTATTTACCTTATAGACTTTAATATGTCGGTCACCAAACTTACCACTGTGGAAGAGTATCTATAGACTTCTCTAATATTACATGTGTGGATATTGAATTGCAAAGTGTTTTTGGGACTATACTTTGATATATAACACTAGGAGCTTGAATTTATCCATTTATCCCACGTTTTTTCATTCACTATATCACTCCATGGAAAATATTAACAACGTGCATCCTACCATTAAATTTACATTTGTTATCAGAAACACCGAAATTTCATACTTAGATGTGATGATCTTTAGGGCACACAATGGGTTAACTACCAGGATGTTTATTAAACCAACTGATAAAAATACACTGTAACATGCAGAGAGCCATCATTCATCCACTGAGTCTCATCCAGTCATTGCCTTACTCGCAATTGATGAGAATCAAACGTATAAATAATGAAGAAAGTACAGCAACTATAGAGATGACAGAGACTTTGAACAAGTTCAGACAAAGGGGGTATGGTACAGCGACTCTGAATGAAGCCCAGAGGAGAATCAGTGAAGTTCCAAGAGAAGCCACTTTGGTTCAACGCCCCAGGATAAAATTCCATGGGTAACCCAATATAGCCAATATGTTTTTATTTGTTTACACTCCGTTCCCCCAGCAACCGTCTGTCAGTCTGCGAACGGAATGGCTTCCCCGCCTACAAAAAAAAGCCGTGGCTGCCTAATCTCACATCCGACGGCTGACCCTAAAGGGAAAACTAACAGCCTCACGGCTGTGCTTCGTCCGTTCAGGGCCAGTATCTATCCCTACACTGCAGCTAATTAATTGCAGCCCAGCCAAAATAATTTACCCAACCAGACAGAAACCGGAGCAGGAGAAAAACGATATCCCGGTGCACCGGGAGACGATATAACAGGTCCCAACGCTCGTTTCGCTTCCTTCTTCAGGGTGTGCAGACTGATTAACATTCACGGGTTTATAAAGAGCCTATATCCAATCAGCATATGGCTGCAACACCTGAAATTAACGAAGCAGAGTAGAGACAATAAATAAACAAAATAACAATATATTTACAATAGAAATAAATAACTGGAGTATAGCATTATTAAATACAAATTTTTACAAATGAATAAGTGAAAAAACCACACTTATTCACTTTCATAGACCCGCAAGACAGACCGCTAATTAGCGGCAAAAGGATTAACCCTTTCTGTGCTAGAAACATATATGAATGCAAGCATTAAGGCAGCTGAGATCTTTATTGGTAAATGCTAAAAATGAATATATTATAAAACCTTCTTACATTCAAAATGAGAGAGTAAAAATGCATTCTTCATTATGATATTTAATATATACCTCTAATAGTAATATTCTCCTAAGGATCAACAATTAATCCCCAGAAAGGTATTGGATAAATCAAAGTTATTCATAATATAAACATATTTTCCACTAAATGTATATGTTCGAAATAGAAATGATCACAAAATAATAAAATAAAAATACATAACTGCAAAGAAATAATATACAATAGAAATATAAATGTTTCACTATAAAGGGATAATAATAATCTATTATATGATACCAATATTCTCCTGAGAACCAACAAGTAATCCCCAGAAGAGTATTGGACCAAGAAAATATGTGATAATGTTAGTCATATAAACATGGTCAAAAAACGACCAATATATGCGAATGTATCTGAAAAAATATTAAGATCTCATATACAATGCAGAGAAAACTTGCCCATTGTGATTTTTATGTCCCTGAACATAAGCAGGAACATACCTGCATAAATAAAGTTTATTTTTAATATAAACATACTTTCTGTTAAATTTGTATATTCAAATAGAAATAATCTAAAGATGGTAAAAGAATACACGACTACAATATAGTGATATAGAATGAAACCAAAAATACATGTATAGATATTTCACTATGAAAGAAACATAAACCTAATAAATTAATAGACTATATATCCCAAACAGTGGCATGCATGCCACAAAGAATAACACATGATATATACCCAAGTAGAAGAAATACCAAAACAGCTATCTCTCCATAATTAGAAACTAGCACAAAAATGGGGTAAAGGAAGCATTCTCATTTAGACCCAATGGATACGTAGAGTCCATCAAAAAGATCCACTTAAGCTCTTTTTGAAGAAGCAACATGTCCACATTCGCTCCTCTTAAATTTAAGGACACACGTTTCAATACAAATGCTTGTAAACCATTGGGCCTAGCTTGATGACATAACAAAAAGTGTTTAGCAACTGGTGGTAATTGTATCATCTTAGCATGTTTCTTGGCACCGTTCTTAATAGAATTGATATGTTCGAGAAGACGAAGTTTAAATTTCCTGAGGGTTTTCCCAATGTATCTCTTACCACAGGGGCATATCAAACAGTACACCACCTGTGTTGTATTACAATTATAATTTGAAGAAAGTTTATGAATTTGATGACATTTATCATAACACTCTATGGTCTTGGTCATACAGAGACAAGCTTTACAGCCTCCACACGGAAATGAGCCAAGTAAAGTTGGTTCTCGATGCTTAAGTGATTGGTAATATCTGTGTGCAGTAAGCAATTCAAAGATATATCCCTGCATGCAAAGAATACAATTAAATTAATTCCCCCTGCAATCAACATGGTTTTGCCCAGGAGTGACTTTAAGTTCTTATTTTAAGAAGATTCTTAAGTGTGAATCAGGTCCATGATCCTTAATGACATCCTTAAGGTCATTATCAGTTTTCAAAACATGAATATGTTTATTTAATAAATTGGTTATTCTATTTGCTTGTGTACAGAAATCACCAATAAAGCGTATTGTACTGTCATTCTTAGGTTTAATTTTAGGACGAATCAATTGCGATCTATCCATTTTCAAAACTTCATTATACGCCCTATTAAGTGATCTCTTTTTGTAGTCCCTTTGTAAGAGGCGAGTACGTAACTCTAAGGATTTTTTAGGACACGGTCATCATCACAAAACTACCAATTTTATAAACACAAGATCAGGAGGAGTAGGAACAATAAGAAAACAAGGAGGACATCAAAAAAATCTCAAACATCAGGGGACACAGAAACAGAAACACAAATAGAAACTACCTGTGACGATGCCCTGAGAATAATTAATTTATCCTCTCGGACACTTGATCAAGATCATATATCTGTCCTTTCAAGAGGTCTTTCTTTTTCCCCTTCTATGAATATGAACAGATTTTTGTGGGAGAAAGACCTTAATTTGTTTCTAAAGAAAATTGCATTATATAAGATGTCTTCACAAAAAGAAGAAATAACATCTAATGATGATGCTATTAATGAACTCTTTGATTCTAATGATTTACAGGCTCTTCAGATATTAGAAAATCCACCATGAGGGATATTCCTGAACAATCCAGACTTACCAAGAAATCCAATTTTTTCCCGGATCTGACCAAATTTCCGACTCTGATGGTATACAAAAGCCTTGTGTCATGTGAGTTGGATCAATTGTATAATCAATCTCTGAATGATGATAGATCCTCTAATCTGTCTGTAGGAGAACTACGAGCGATCAAGGACATGCAAACTTGGAATTATGTGGTCTTTAAACCCTCTGATAAAGGGGGCAATATTGTTATATGGCCTAAAGATCAATATGTCCTTGAAGCTAGGCGGCAGTTAGGGGATAATGAGTGTTACAAAAGGTTAATTTTTAACCCTACTAACAATTATCTTCTTTCCTATTGTCAAATGCTACAAGATGCTTTTTCATGTGGTATTATCACTGTCAAAGACAGAAAATTTTTAACTGTTGATAATCTCCGTGTGGCAACAAAGTATTTGTTGCCTAAAATACATAAAAATAAATTAAAACCACCAGGCTGCCCTATAATTGCTGGCAATGGATCTTTAACCGAAAATGCTAGTCGTTTCGTAGACTATCATCTACGTCCTTATGTGTCCTCATTACCATCGTACATCAGGGATACTATGGATTTCCTTTTAAGACTTGACAACCTTCATGTGTCTTCAGCGACTCTACTTGTCACTTGTGACGTAGAGTCGATCTATACGAGCATTGACCATGATAAGGGGATCTTGGCTATCAGGTCCTTTTTTGATATGGATATTACCAACGAATTTAGTGATTTTTTGATATCACTTCTGTGTTTTGTTCTGTCTAAGAACTATTTCCTCTTTGAGGAAACTTTCTATTTGCAAATTCGGGGCATTGCCATGGGGTCAGCTTGCGCTCCCACCTATGTCAATTTATATCTCGGCTGGTGGGAGCGCGAGACCGTCTTTTCCGAGGCCCATGGGAAATACACTAAGTGGATTCCCATGTGGCTTCGGTATATTGACGATGTCTTTTTCCTGTGGCAGGGTAGCCCCGAATTACTTCTTGAGTTTATTGAGTGTCTGAATGCGAACAATTTGAATTTGAAGTTATCACTGGAATTCAGTGCTACTTCTATCAACTTTTTAGATACCACTATTAGCCTTGATAATCAAGGCAACATTCATTCACGTCTGTATCGTAAGTCCACAGCCACTAACAGTGTGCTTCATTGCGAAAGCTCCCACCCTAAATCTACCATCAGGGGTATTCCAAAGGGAGAGTATATCAGGATGAGACGAAACTGTTCAGATCTAAGTTCCTTTAAAACTCAAGCCTTAGAGTTACGTACTCGCCTCTTACAAAGGGGCTACACATAGAGATCACTTAATAGGGCGTATAATGAGGTTTTGAAAATGGATAGATCGCAATTGATTCGTCCTAAAATTAAACCTAAGAATGACAGTACAATTCGCTTTATTGGTGATTTCTGTACACAAGCAAATAGAATAACCAATTTATTAAATAAACATATTCATGTTTTGAAAACTGATAATGACCTTAAGGATGTCATTAAGGATCATGGACCTGATTCACACTTAAGAATCTTCTTAAAATAAGAACTTAAAGTCACTCCTGGGCAAAACCATGTTGATTGCAGGGGGAATTAATTTAATTGTATTCTTTGCATGCAGGGATATATCTTTGAATTGCTTACTGCATACAGATACTGACCAGCTTTACTATCACACTGTTATTTAGACTTGGGATAGGAAACATCACCTCTCCTCTTTAATACTGTTTGCAACAGATGAAATATGACTCCCCTGCAATCAACATGGTTTAGCCTAGAAATAACTCATTTCAAGCACTTACTTAAGTCTGGATAATGAGGTTCTGAAAATGGATAGATCTCAATTGATTCGTCCCAAAATTAAAACTAAGGATGTTAGTACTATACGCTTTATTGGTGATTTCTGTAATCAATCAAATTTAATAACTAATGTCTTGAATAAACATCTTCATGTTTTGAAAATTGATGATGATTTGAAGGATATCATTGAGGACCATATATCGATTGGATGGCGTAGATCTCGTAATATACGCAACATGATTGTCTCGAGTCATTATCAATCACTCAAGCATCGAGAACCAGTTTTATTTGGTTCATTTCCATGTGGCGGCTGTAAAGCCTGCCCCTATATGACCAAGACTACAGAGTGTTATGATAAATTTAATCAAATTCATAAGCTTTCCTCATATTATAATTGTAATACAACACAGGTGGTGTACTGTTTGATATGCCCCTGTGGTAAGAGATACATTGGGAAAACCCTCATGAAATTTAAATTTCGTCTTCTCGAACATATCAATTCTATTAAGAACAGTGCCAAGAATCATGCTAAGATGATACAATTACCACCAGTTGCTAAACACTTTTTGTTATGTCATCAAGCTAGGCCCAATGGTTTACAAGCATTTGTATTGAAACGTGTGGCCTTAAATTTAAGAGGAGCGAATGTGGACATGTTGCTTCTTCAAAAAGAGCTTAAGTGGATCTTTTTGATGGACTCTACGTATCCATTGGGTCTAAATGAGAATGCTTCCTTTACCCCATTTTTGTGCTAGTTTCTAATTATGGAGAGATAGCTGTTTTGGTATTTCTTCTACTTGGGTATATATCATGTGTTATTCTTTGTGGCATGCATGCCACTGTTTGGGATATATAGTCTATTAATTTATTAGGTTTATGTTTCTTTCATAGTGAAATATCTATACATGTATTTTTGGTTTCATTCTATATCACTATATTGTAGTCGTGTATTCTTTTACCATCTTTAGATTATTTCTATTTGAATATACAAATTTAACAGAAAGTATGTTTATATTAAAAATAAACTTTATTTATGCAGGTATGTTCCTGCTTATGTTCAGGGACATAAAAATCACAATGGGCAAGTTTTCTCTGCATTGTATATGAGATCTTAATATTTTTTCAGATACATTCGCATATATTGGTCGTTTTTTGACCATGTTTATATGACTAACATTATCACATATTTTCTTGGTCCAATACTCTTCTGGGGATTACTTGTTGGTTCTCAGGAGAATATTGGTATCATATAATAGATTATTATTATCCCTTTATAGTGAAACATTTATATTTCTATTGTATATTATTTCTTTGCAGTTATGTATTTTTATTTTATTATTTTGTGATCATTTCTATTTCGAACATATACATTTAGTGGAAAATATGTTTATATTATGAATAACTTTGATTTATCCAATACCTTTCTGGGGATTAATTGTTGATCCTTAGGAGAATATTACTATTAGAGGTATATATTAAATATCATAATGAAGAATGCATTTTTACTCTCTCATTTTGAATGTAAGAAGGTTTTATAATATATTCATTTTTAGCATTTACCAATAAAGATCTCAGCTGCCTTAATGCTTGCATTCATATATGTTTCTAGCACAGAAAGGGTTAATCCTTTTGCCGCTAATTAGCGGTCTGTCTTGCGGGTCTATGAAAGAGAATAAGTGTGGTTTTTACACTTATTCATTTGTAAAAATTTGTATTTAATAATGCTATACTCCAGTTATTTATTTCTATTGTAAATATATTGTTATTTTGTTTATTTATTGTCTCTACTCTGCTTCGTTAATTTCAGGTGTTGCAGCCATATGCTGATTGGATATAGGCTCTTTATAAACCCGTGAATGTTAATCAGTCTGCACACCCTGAAGAAGGAAGCGAAACGAGCGTTGGGACCTGTTATATCGTCTCCCGGTGCACCGGGACGTTGTTTTTCTCCTGCTCCGGTTTCTGTCTGGTTGGGTAATTTATTTTGGCTGGGCTGCAATTAATTAGCTGCAGTGTAGGGATAGATACTAGCTCTAAACGGGCGAAGCACAGCCGTAAGGCTGTTAGTTTTTCCTTTAGGGTCAGCCGTCGGATGTGAGATGAGGCAGCCACGGCTTTTTTCCCCTGGTGTATTTTCTACTGGTCCTATGGTTCATTATTTTGTGTTACATGCCTGCGCTTAATATATTTGTGCCCTTTGCTTTTAACCTTGTATTGACTATCCCTACCAGATTCTTCATCTGTTACCGTGTATTGCAGCAGGTTATTTGATCTATATATGTTCGCTTGGAGGATGTCTGTATGTTGTATTTTGTATGTTTTTCTACTTGTTGATTTTTTATATTTAATAAATTTATATCTTGATAATAATTATTGTGTAGTGATTTAGATTAGAGTTTAGACAGTGGTGCACTGATTAGAGTCCTCTTTTTCTTCTGTCTAACTTGACAAACTTTTTGTGTAAGATACAGCCCAGACACCATGTAAAGCTATGAGGATACGAGTATTTATAAATACATTTTGTTATTTTGTCACACTCTTTTGTTATTATATTTATATATAACCATTGGTGCTTTATAGAGGTCACTGGTGCTCAGACATATATTCTGGTACTGGGGTACATAGGTTGAAAACATGATGGACTGCGATGGCTATGGGGGAAGGACACCGGGGAGATTGCTGCAGGACCATACAAGGTTAGGGTCCAGCTGCAGGAGATGGGGGGTTAAGGTTAGGCTGCAGCAGATGAAGGCTTAAGGTTAGGCTATGGAAGATAGAGGGTTAATGTTAGGCTAATAAAAATGTTAGGGTTAAGCTGCGGGAGATAATGGGTTAGGGTGAGGTTTAGGGTAAGGGTTGGGGTTAGGGAAATATGTTACCTGTTGCTAGGGCAGTATTCAAATCGTGCACTGTTATTGGATCCAGGGATTCCTCTTCTGCAGCAGTCGCCAAAAGTGACTGCAGCCGCTGCCAATGAGGTTGGTGCATCGTCGCATGTTTTCATGCGCAGATCAGAAGATCACATGACTACATCCCTCTGTGTGGAGTGTCATGGGAGACAAAGGGTGCAGGGACATTGGGGCTGATCCAGAGTTACGCCCACCGTAGTTAAAAAGGTGGGCGTAGGCGTAAGATCGGCTGAACAGCCGATCTACGCATGCGCCGGCAGATGTCCATAGCGCCAGTGTAGTAACGCCGGAGGGGGCGTCCCCCCGCATTACTACGCTGAGGTTAGTGCAGGGAGGGTAATGAGGCTGGGCGGCGTTATCGTACTAATGGCACCCTCCCAGCGTATTTACACTCCCTTACCTAGTAGTTACGCCGTCTGAAGTTAGGATAGCCTTCAGCCGGCGTAAGGGAGTGTAAATACGATGGGGCGGGGGAGTGTCAGGGGGAGTCACACGATGTAACGCTGAGCGTTAGTACGCTCAGCGCTACATCGTAGGTCTGGATCAGGCTCATTATCACGGTCATATTTCAGGCCCGCGTGTTAGAATTTCAAGCTGTAAACGCATTTCTGTAGTTATGGAATTTTATGTCGTTTTCAGATTTTAATAATATATTGTAACGAAAAAATACGTTTTTCAATTTTTCAGTTTTTTATTAATTATTTTTTATTGGTTTTTGTGAGTTCTCATGTCTGTGTTTGCACTACTCATAACCTGTTTTACAGTACACAATGGTTGCCTACTTTTGCAAATGAATATCAGGGAGATTGTAAGAGCACTATCAAGGTGCTGCACCAAAGAGGTGTGTCCTGTAGCGCCAAAGAGGTGTGTCCTGTGAATAGCTCCACCCATAGGTGTATCTAGCACTGCCAGGAAAACTATTTTACAATAAAATTGTCAGTATTTATTGATTATTACATTGACAGTGAATACTTTCATTACTATCTTTATAGAAAAGATAAAAGTGACGCTGCAGCTGATTAACAAGAGTCTTTCATTACATCTTGGCCTCCATGAAATTGGTCATCTCCATAGACCTCAATGGATGAAATTAGAATCAGGGAGATTACCAAACACTTCAGGGAGTCAGGGAGATCACCCAATCTTCAGGGAGTTTCCCTGATATTCAGGGAGAGTTGGCAACTATGCAGTACACAATACACTTGTACTACACTACTCTTGCACAATGTAATTGGACTAGTAGTTGAATTGATCCTAGCTACAGTATTCCTCATACAGAACAATGCTGGGTGGCTTTCACACCTCCCCCATGCTTTGTACTCAAACAAACCCCCGACCTGTCAATATTTAATAACCCATGTGTAACTATGCACAAGATTATCGAGCAGCCTGTGAGGGAGCACAGAGGAGCAGTGTTGCTCAGCATGTGGCTTTAACCATATATCTATCCTTTGTAATGGGACATTACTGTGTGTTCAGTAAATATTTGAGCCACCGTTTGGTAAACAGGAGTTTAGCGTTGTATCGGAACGTGTATGGAGACTTACAGGAAATGTGCTGAAAAATGATTTCACTGAAAGGGTGGTTGATAAGGTGAATAACCTCCCATCAGAGGTGCTAGAAGATAACACAATAGAACAAGTAAAACCTGCTAGACGTAAATATAAGGATATCGTAAAGCTCTAGATTCTTATCTGGCGTCACTTTCTATGTTTCACTTTCTATGGCGACATGACCATTAAGGCAACTAAACTGTCCCTGGATAACTGAATAATGGGCCCAATGACAGACATGATTAATATACTTAACCTGTAATACTCCAGCTTACTATCCCTATACCTGTGATACTCCTGCATGCTATCCCTATACCTGTGATACTCCTGCATGCTATCCCTATACCTGTGATACTCCTACTTACTATCCCTATACATGTTATACTTCTACTTACTATCCCTATACATGTGATACTCCTACTTACTATCCCTATACCTGTAATACTCCTACTTACTATCCCTATACATGTGATACTCCTGCTTACTATACCTATACCTGTGATACTCCTACTTACTATACCTATACCTGTTATACTCCAACTTACTATACTTATACCTGTAATACTTCTACTTACTATACCTATACCTGTTATACTTCTACTTACTATACCTATACCTGTGATACTCCTACTTACTATCCCTATACCTGTTATACTACTACTTACTATACCTATACCTGTTATACTCCAACTTACTATACCTATACCTGTGATACTCCTAATTACTAAACCTGTACCTGTGATACTCCTACTTACTATACATATACCTGTGATACTCCTACTTACTATACCTATACCTGTGATACTCCTAATTACTAAACCTGTACTTGTGATACTCCTACTTACTATACATATACCTGTGATACTCCTACTAACTATCACTATACCTTTTATACTACTACTTACTATACCTATACCTGTTATACTACTACTTACTATCCCTATACCTGTGATACTCCTACTTACTATACCTATACCTGTGATACTCCTACTTACTATACATATACCTGTAATACTCCTACTTACTATACCTATACCTGTGATACTCCTACTTACTATACATATACCTGTGATATTCCTAATTACTATACCTATACCTGTGATACTCCTAATTACTATACCTATACCTGTGATACTCCTACTTACTATACCTATACCTGTGATACTCCTACTTACTATACCCTGTAATACTCCTACTTACTATACCTATACCTGTGATACTCCTACTTACTATACATATACCTGTGATACTCCTAATTACTATACCTATACCTGTGATACTCCTACTTACTATACCTGTACCTGTACCTGTGATGCTCCTAATTACTGTACCTATGCCTGTTATACTCCTGCTTACTATACTTATACCTATGTTACTCCTACTTACTATACTTAGGGACTATAGGGACTGTCCCTATCCACAGGCCAAAAAAGGGGCAGGGCTTACAGCACAGTTAGGCCCCACCCTTTTTGAGGTCCGCTAATCAGGACAGTCCTGTCTCAGGGTAAGGGGGGAGGGCCATGTACAAATCCTGCACAAGGGCCCCCTCACTTCTTAAAACACCCCTGCCAGGGGTCTGATGTTCCGCCACCTATTTTCTACCTTTGTATTAGGGCGTGACATTTAAACACATTACAAAGCTTGAGTAGTCATGTTGGCTTGGTCAGTGGGCTGGCTGAAGGTCACAGGTCTGAGTGACTGATGGACGATTTCCAAGGTAACGGTTACGCTCTCCACGTCTCGTTGGATGAATAAACAGAAGATTAGTTACATGATGAATATTACTATTATTATTTTGTTTACATGCAAACAATAGAGGCAAATAAAGAGCATGCAGCAAAATGACAGCAATACGTTAAGCACAGAGTAAAGTTGCCCATATATTGGGACCATTATTAATCCCAGCAGGATCTGGCTGATAAACTGGATGATTTTCCCCGATATCGGTGAAATACACTTCTCCAGCTGGGACTGGGTGATAATCCTAGCAGGAGACCAATGCAGCTAATCTATTGGCTGGCTGCAGACTCGCTTTGATTGGCTAGACCCAATGATGGTTAAGATTCACAGTTACGTAGTTTTAGTCTTACGTACGTTGTTTTAAGAATTTAACTACTACGCATGCGTAGTAGCTTATTTACACTATCTATGTACCTTTTTTGTACGTAGATTGCGTAAACTGTCAGAGTCCCAACTTTGGGTCATATATCATGTATTTCTAAATTGAGAGCTCACCCCCGGCAGAGGTCCCCAAGTCTCCAAAATAGCCACTCTAAAACTTCACCCCCTGTCAGCTGCTATCCCAGACACGCTTTACAACAAACACAGAAAATGGAGGTTGCTCAAATCAATTTATAAGGTAATATAAAGCAAAGCAGGTGCAGAAAGGGGAGTTTACACAAATACAAAGAGGAGACCCCAGCACTCTTGCAATTACCCAGCAACTAATCATAACTTTCTATCTTTAAAATAAAAGTCAGAGAATCAAATACATACATCTGCAGATATATGATAAGCCACCAGCCACTTACAAGGCTTCTCTATTTTAGTGGTCCTAACTCTAAAACTGTCAGAGTCTCAACTTTGGGTCATATATCATGTATTTCTAATACCCCTTTCACATCACCACCAAATACCCAGGATTTTTGCAAAAAAACCCGGGTCTCGGCAAAATCCAGGGTATTTGGTGGTGATGTGAAAGGGGTACTTCCGGTTGACCTGGGTCAAAAGACCCGGAATTTTGACCCAGGAAAAAAGAAGGGTTTTTCCCAGGTCCTACCTGCGGCGGTGATGTGACAGGTCCAGGGTTGTTTTCAACCCGGGTCTTTCACATAGCCTCCCAATTGGTGCAGATTTGTCTACTGTTGCTGGGCAGCCTGTGAAATCCCATTTCCATGGTGACCAAACGGGATTTCACAGGCTGCCAAAGGGTATAA
>WWET01010455.1:0-19746 GCA_011038615.1 Limnodynastes dumerilii
AGGGTGTGTACTTGTAGACAAGTGTTTTTTCTAACCTCTTATGTGTCTATCCATTGTTTCTGCCCCTTAGTATTCCCATCATATTTATCCAGCCCCTTAGTATCCCACATCATGTATATCTAGCCCCTTAGTACCCCCATCATGTGTATCCAGCTCCTTAATATTCCCATCATGTGTATTCAGCCCCTTAGTATCTCCATCGTGTGTATCCAGCTCCTTTGTACCCCCATCATGTATATCCAGACCTTTAGTATCTCCATCATGTAAATTCAGCTCCTTGCTATCCCCATCATGTATATCTAGCCCCTTAGTACCCCCATCATGTGTATCCAGCTCCTTATTACCCATCATCATGTGTATCCAGCCCTTTAGTACTCCCATCGTGTATATCCAGCTCCTTAGTACCCACCATCATGTATATCCAGCCCCTTAGCACACCCCATCATGTGTATCCAGCCCCTTAGTACCCCCCCTTCATAATAATACAATGTGTCTCCCAAACTGCGAGTAACAATATTGTGAACGAACCCCACAGCAAGTGGGCCTGTGTGCTTTAAATGCCAGGACTGATTTTTAGTCCCAGTCCAGCCCTGTTAAAAACTATAAACTCATTCGAAAAGATAACTCCCACATGTACTGGCCAACAATGACAGATGGATGACAAAGATGATCCAGTAAAAATAATAGTGGCAATGCACCGCAGATGTAAAACTTGGGCACATACAACTGATGTTGTTGTTCAAATCAATTAAGCTTGTAGTGGCAATATATAGTATACTGGTAGTTGCCAACAGATAAATGATAATATTGTTATTTACACCAGGTAAATGGAGGATATAGGAAACAGATCAAGCGTACCAAATGCAGATTAAGATCAAACTCTAAACTCAACTGAGGTGTAAAGATAAAGGCACAAGGGAACTAATGATGGATAGATGATGTCCGAATCTTCTGAAATAAGTGCCTGTAGTTAAATCACCTTGTAAGGTAAACAGAGAGAGGTTGCACCGTATTCCTCCAGAAACTGAATTACTGCATAAAGGGATGACTCGAAAGAGCGGGTGTCCCTGCCAAATGTTCAGAGCCTGATGTTAATCTCCAGCCGGTTGCCGACTAAATGCTGAGTAAAGTGCCACACCTGGACGTTCTCAAGTCTCAAGTTCTGAGTATCAAGTTTCAGTTTTTCTATGCAATTTCTCTTAGTCATTATTCAATTGTATATTGTAAAGGTTTTTGATTGCCGAAATTGAAAAACTTTCTTCATTTTAAGCTAGAAATCTTTGTGATTTAAATTTTTGATTCAAGTTTTGATTTAACCCCTGTCTCCAACAACAGGACTTAAATGCATTATGAGTGTTGAACCTCTAGGGAGCAGGGAATTGTATATGTTTTATAGTTTAGGCTTGTCAGTTTGTATTAATCATACAATTTGGCTTAATATATAATAAACTATATGTCATAAATTGTATTTTTTTTTTCCTAAAAACATCCCTGCCCCCAAGAAGAGGTACAGTAGGCACTGGAGAGTGGAACCTTTTCCTGGGAGTAGAGATTTTTCTTCTTTTTAAGCTAAAAATGTTTGTGGTTTAAGTGTTCGTATATTTTTGTGTACTTAGATATGTTTAGATGTCATCCTGCTTCCAATAAGAGATCTTGAGTGTAGTATGAGTGTTGATCCTCTTCTAGGGAGCAGGGAATTTTATATGTTTTATAGTTTAGGCTTGCCAGTTTGTATTTAACATACAATTTGGTTTAATATATAATAAACTATATGTCATACATTGTATTTATTTTCCTAAAACCATCCCTGCCCTCAAGAAGAGGTACAGTGGGCTTTGGAGGATGGAGCCTCTTCTTGGGAGTATGGATTTGTCTTCTTTTTAAGCTAGAAATGTTTGTGGTTTAAGTCTTAGTATATTTTATGTACTTGCATAAGTTTAGATGTAACCCTGCTTTCAAAAAGAGGTCTTGAGTGTACTATGAGTGTTTAATCTATTCTTGAGAGCAGGGCATTTTATATCTTCTATAGTTTAGGATTGTTACTTTGTGTTTTTCCTGCAATTTGGTTTAATATGTAATAAACTATATGTCATAAATAGTTTTTTTTTCTGAAAACCATCCTTGTCTCAAAGAAGAGGTAGAGTTGGCTTTGGAGAGTGGAGCCTCTTGTTATGGGTAGTGATTTTTCGTCTCTTTAAAGCTCGAAATCTTTGTGGTTTAACTTTTAGTAAATTTTATAATAATATACGTTTGGAAGTCCCTCTGCCTCCAAAAAGAGGTCTTAAGTGTTTTATGAGTGTTGAACCTTTTGAACAGGGCCTTTTATATCTTTTACAGTTTAGGCATTTAAGAATTTGGTTTAATATATATTAAACTATGTTATCAATTGTATTTATTTCCCTAAAACTATCCCTGTCCCCCCAAAAAAGAGGTACAGTGGGCTTTGGAAGGTGGACTCTCTTTTTTGGGGGGGGGTAGGGTTGGTTTTTTTTTAGGCTAGAAATGTTTATGGTTTAAGTTTTAGTATATTTTTGTGTACTAACATATCTTTAGATGTCACCCTGCTTCCAAAAATAGGTCTTGAGTGTGCTATGAGTGTTGAACCTATTTTTTAGAGCATGGCATTTTATATGTTCTATAGTTTAAGATTGTTACTTTGTGTTCTTAACGCAATATGATTTAATATGTAATAAACTATAAGTCATAAATATTTTTTAAACCTGAAAACCATCCTTTTCTCCAAGCAGAGGTACAGTGGGTTTTGGAGAGCAGAGCCTTATCTTAGGTATAGGGTTTTTTCTTATTTTTAAATCTAGAAATTTTTGTGGTTTAACTGTTAGTACATTTTTGGGTACTAATATATGTTTTGATGAAACCTCTGCCTTCAAAAAGAGGTCTTAAGTGTAGTATGAGTGTTGAATCTCTTCTAGGGAGCAGGGAATTTTATATGTTTTATAGTTTAGGCTTGTTAGTTTGTAGTTATCATACAATATCTTCTATAGTTTAGGATTGATACTTTGTGTTTTCACGCAATTTGGTTTAATCTGTAATAAACTATAGGTCATAAATTGTTTTTATTTCCTAAAAACTATCCATATCTCCAAGAAGAAGTATAGTGGGGTTTGGAGAGTTGAGTCATTTCTTAGGTGGAAAGATTTTTCTTCTTTTTGGTGGTTTAACTGTTAGAAAAAGAAACTGTCTAAAGCATGGGAAATGGCACTTACCATGTGTTCCAGAACTCTCATTCATTTACTAATTAAATATAGAGATATGAAAACCCAAAAAACTGTCGCAGAGATAGAAAAGGTCAAAATCATAATCGAGCCACACTGTAATAATTCAGACGTCAGTGATAAACTGACTAGGATAAATAAAAAAACAATGGAACTCGAGACCTCTATTATGAAAGACAAATTAAGCAAATATAAGAGAGATCTCATGGACTACAGTACTGGTAAGATTCATGATTACAATAAAAAGAAAAGATTTCCAAATCAATATAGACAAAATGATAACAATTACAAAAGAGGGGGTAATGGCTATAAAGACCAAAACCCTAACCCTAATAATAAGAACATGTTCAAAACCACCAAACCAGATAGTTATAACACTATTAAGAAATCTGGGACAAACACACATGCGAGAGAAGTTCTTACCCCACAAATAGACACTACTGTTGATACTATGGGAAAGAGAACAGAAGCTAGGAGTAAACAAATGGGATAAATTCTTTTTTTCTTCAGGGGCCAGAAAAGGGACCTCTCACCACCTCTAATACTGTCCAACCCCTACGATATAGTGATAACAAGATCACCCAAACGCCACAAAGATCTAGGAGCACAAGAGGGCGAGGAAAATGTAAAAAAAAAAAAAAGAAATTGATAAATGAAACATCTAAAGAAATAATAAACTTATCTGATAAGATTTTAGAACCCACACAAATCTCTCTCCTGAAAATAGGCTTATCCTTTGCCCCCTGCACTCAATCAAATTTATTTGAGCTCTTTATGGAGCTGAATAAGTACATGTAGGAAAAGATATTTTTGGAGTAAACAGGCTAAGAGATATGATTCCAACTTAGAACCCATTGTCTTTGACACTGATGATTTAAGCTGCCTTTTAGACTTAGAAGATCTCCAGAGAGAGGGTGGAGTTATAGATACACCCACCCATTCCCATTTTTTATGTAAATAATGTCTCCTCAGAGGTATGTCCTCCCTTTATTCCTAAAAAGGTTTTAAAGTTGGAGTCCGATTTGTATCCTGTAAATCAGAAAAGCATTGCTATACAGAGCTTTTATAAGGCAACCCTCAATGGTTTTAAAAACATCTGTATTGCATCAGACTCTATTTCCCTGAAAAAAAACAAGATTAACAAAGACAATCTCTAAAAGTGGGACCGTAAAGCTCTTAAGAGTCTGAGTGATGATCCATCAATCGTAATACGGGCCGCCGATAAAGGCGGCAGCGTGATGGTTCTCAATTACAGTGACTACCACACTGAATCATTAAGGCAGTTATCTGATGCCAACTTTTATAAAAAACTGACGGGAGACCCATCTAGTTCTTACCAAAAAGAACTAACAAGTCTGTTGGATTGGGCCTTGGCAGAGGGTGTAATCGACAAACCCACCTTTCACTTTTTATTTAATCCACACCCGGTCACTCCCATCTTTTATTATTTACCTAAAATGCACAAGTCTTTGATTTCACCACCGGATGCCCAATCATTTCGGGTATTAACTCACTAACTTCCAATTTATGTTACATCACTTCAATCTTATGTTAGAGACACTATGCATGTTCTAAATTTTTTTGATAATTTCACTTGTTGCTCTTATTCCTTTCTAACTCTGAATTTGAAGGCTTTGTACACTCACATACCACACACTCTAGGCACTGAAGCCATTAACTCGTTTTTGTCCACTGATACGGAAATTTCCGATGTCCAAAAACAATTCATTCTTGATTCCATCACTTTTATTTTATCACATAACTTTTTTCTCTATGGCACAGTATATTTTTTACAGATCCTTGGTACCGAGATGGGCACCAAGTTCGCTCCGTCCTTTGCAAACCTATATATGAGTATGTTTGAAGCCGAATACATCTGGCATGGCAGGTTCGGGGTGAACTTGGTGCACTACATGCGGTACATTGATGATCTTATTATTATTTGGGAAGGGGGACCCCAATTAGCCGACACTTTTGTACAGTATCTTAACACCAACCTGTATAATTTGATTTTTACCCACACTTTTGATCCCAGCACTGTTAAGTCTAAACAACTTTCCAATATCATTAAGAGCAATTTTTCTCTTCTTAAGCAAGAAAAATGTTCTAGGATCTATATTAGAAGAAAATCCAACTATTATTTTTAAGAAAAACAAAAACCTTAATTTTTTTTTAGCTCCAAGAGGGTTTTGGAGAAAAAACAGCCAAAGGCAGACAAGAAAGATATAGGTAAAAAGTTATCGGGTTGTTATAAATGTAAGAGGAACACCTGCCTCACCTGCTCATATATGATGAATTTTCTAGATCTATATTCTCCCCTTACTCTCATTTAAATTTCAACATCAAAAGCTACATAGACTGTGAAACGTCCTTCGTGATATATGTTCTACAATGTACTTGCCCCATGCAATATGTGGGCAGGACAACACGTAAATTAAAAGACAGGTTCCGTGAACACAGATGCCAGATCATCAAAAAAGCCTCTACTCATAGCCTGTATAGACATATGACAAAAATACATGATGGTGATCCAAAATACCTCTCCTTGTATGGAGTGGAACATGTCACTATAAAGGTTAGGGGAGGTGATCGTTTTGCTACCTTTGTGCCAACGTGAGGCCTTCTGGATATTTCAGTTGCAGACGTTATATCCAGAGGGCCTCAATGACACCATTGAATTCAGGGACACAGGTTTCTGAATTGTGTGGCAATACTATTTACCATCTAGATACTATGGGCCCGAACCAGACCTACGACGGTATTTACGATGGTCATAAGCGTAAAAACGGCAGTAAATACTAACTGCGCATGCACACAGTGACAACTTCCTGCCGTTACGATCAGGTTATCGTAGCTACGCAACGAGCGCCCATACGAACAGCGTAAGTACGCTTAGATTACGGAATGGAGGCAGGGGGATTGTACAGTATGAGCGTGCTAAGGCAGTTACGATCACTTACGATCAGTGCGTATTTACGAACCAGCGTACTTACATGGGAAAAGTTAAGACAGGGTTCGGCGAGCATAAGGCAGTGTATTTACGATGGACCGAGGGGCGTGTCAGTGGGAGTGCATTGTAAATACGATTGCCATAAATACCATCGCCATAAATACGCTCGCGGCATGAGCGTAGGTCTGGATCGGGCCCTATATGTGTATGTATATGCCAAGACTTTTGGGTGATAGCCTTTTTAATTATGCCCATGAACATTACTATTCCGTAACATATTTTCATACCATAACTTCTTTGAGGTGGTGGTGTTTCTATCATAGAGTGACATTGAATTCCTATAAGTATCTGGATGTTTCTCCTACATATCCTCCCTTTTCCCTCATTGTGTGATCTATGGTTCTCTTACAAGTATAAGGGGGTTGCAACAGCATATTATATTGAAATTCGATTATACTCTTCATTCTAATTCCATTTATCAGGTTATTTTTATTTACTGTTTATTGTTTATTATTCGTATCTAAGGTCATTTTTTATTCAGCCTTAAACATTTTCTCTATAACTAGTAATTATTGACTCTGCTCTATCTTTATGTTTTTAGTTTTCATTTTATATTTGTGTTCTTATCATTATTTTTACTTTTTTTCAATTTTATTTTACTCTATTGTTCTTATTTATTCGGTACACTCATATGTATTTAATTCTCCTTATTCCGATTTGTTCTGAATCAGTTTGCTGCATTTAGATTCTTCATACACCTACAACATTTGTATTGATACCTATCAGGTTTATGTCATTCCATCCGACATTATTTTATTTTTTATCTGGTTTTATCCCTACTATACATTTACATGGTGTCAGGATACAAGCGAATATCAGGGGTATCAATTAATATTAAACTATAGAGTGACCTCTGTTTGGCCAGGATATACCTTGAAGGTAGTGGGGCAGAACGAGCTAGGGCTCTGGTCAGTTTATGACCCTATCCTAAAAGTATCAGTATAATAGGGGGGTCATAAAAGCTAGATCTCTGAAGAAGTGTTTCTCCAGACTCAAACTGTCACAAAGGTGGCGGCTACTTGGAGAGGAGCAGTTTGGCCTTTAAAAAGTGTGTATGGATTTGTAACTTTGGTTTCTTTTCATGGGACTTCCAAACGGAAGAGGTGACCCTGATCTATGGTCTGTCCCGTCCAAGACAGTTCTTGTGTGTAAGTCTTTCTGCCTTTTCACCCTTTTATTTTATAAGAAACTGTTTTGCATATTGTATGTCTATTTTGTTATTCTCTGTAACTAAGCATTGTGATTATTATCATATTAAATCTCAATTAATAAGTTCATGTCTCTGTGTTCTTACGGATTCACGTGTCAGACCAACTCGTTTATTAAACGCTACTGAAGGGTAATAGAAGGGTAACAGAAGAGGTCATTCTGGGTTGATGATAATTCTGATAAAGCATAACTGTGTTTGATTTCTGTATAGGAGAACCGAAGGCCTCCTGTGAATAGCCTTGGTAGTGGCAGTTCATTGGTAATAAGTCATATTTGGGGTGGGAGAAGGGGCATTAGTCATTGTAGAACAGACCAGGTGGCTGTTGTGATTAACCCCTTGAGTCCCAGATAAGTCACGAAAGCCTCAGATGAGATCAGGGTCATGACAGGTTGTTATTTTTATTTTTAGTCTTTTATATAACTATTCTTCCTGGGTTATACAATGTAACAATATGGGGAAGGGGATAGACAGAGAATAGAACATGTCCCCAACAATATAAAAGGAAAAAAACAATAAAAGTCTTTACTAGTATTTTTGTGTAAAACAATTGTAGAGAATCTGAACTGTGAAATACTCTAATAGTGCCGTATATTCCATAACTATACTGTATATTCCTTATAGCAGGAAACAGATTCCTTAGAGATACTTAGCTTAATGCGTCCAACCAATATGGCAGTTTTTCAGCACTGAGGACAAGCCAAATTACAGCTGTCACCCAATATGTGAAGTTGGAGACATCATGTATTCCAGTTGCAGTATCATGCAGTGGTCTCTCTAATGGTTTAACGCCTGTGAATCAGCCAATCTGAATGGAGTGACCCTATCCTAAAAGTATCAGTATATTAGGGGGGGTCATAAAAGCTAGATCTCTGAAGAAGTGTTTGTCCAGACTCAAACTGTCACAAAGGTGGGGGCTACTTGAAGAGGAGCAGTTTGGCCTTTAAAAAGTGTGTATTGATTTGTAACTTTGGTTCACTTCATAGGACTTCCAAACGGAAGAGGCGACCCTGATCTCTGGTCTGTCCTGGCCAAGACGGTTCTTGTGTGTAAGTCTTTCTGCCTTTTCACCCTTTTAGTTTATAAGAAACAGTATGTCTATTTTGTTATTCTCTGTAACTAAGCATTGTAATTATTATCATATTAAATATCGATTAATAAGTTCATGTCTCTGTGTTCTTACGGATTCACGTGTCAGACCAGCTCGTTTATTAAACGCTACTGAAGGGTAATAGAAGGGTAACAGAAGAGGTCATTCTGGGTTGATGATAATTCTGGTAAAGCATAACTGTGTTTGATTTGGGTAAAGGAGAACCGAAGGCCTCCTGTGAATAATAAAGATAAACGGTCTGAAAATTCAAGCACATCCAATCCCTGCAGCCCAAAACTATTCACCTGGAGATGTCTCAAAACCTCCAATAAAACATGTATACAAGAAAATGGTGTGGTGATAGTCTCAAAGCGCTGGGATAAACCTCAATTGGAAGTGTCAGAAAAAAACTAACTATTAAGTTAATAAATAAAAACCATCAATATGTAAATTATACCAGGTAGAATAAATTAACAATGATAGTCTTAAAGGCTGTAAGCCCAATGAGGGGGAACAGCGATGGCAATGGTGAATCCTGTAAAGTTTCTTCTCTCCCAGTAATGAAAACCATAAAGGATAAAAACAAAAGAAATTTAATCAGTACAGGATACACATAAAACATATAAAATGCCAACGGAACATCATACCAGGGAATGATGCAATAAGGCAGCAAGGGGTAGCGCCTTGAGATGGAAAAACCCGAGCATCAGCGCTCACTTGCACGCTTGCTAACGGGTCCCTGATGATGACATCCACAATCAGATGGCCGGTATTGACGACGCGTTTCAGGCTGTACTCAGCCCTTTCTCAGAGTCTAGACCGGCATTAAAGTCCTCCGTCTTTTATCCCTAGATGGCTGCGGTGATTGGTTCTCCTTCCTGGACATTAAATTGTTGGTTTTCCAAGCAAATTGTACTAAAAACTTACACTATTAAAAATGCCTGTACTGACACTATGACACCAATATGTATCTCAGAGGGAAACGAATTTCCTCATATAAAATCATATGTAGGTTTTACCATTCTTAAAGGGACCATGTAGCAGATGACAAATAAATATACAAAGTGTTACAGTGTATACCAAAATTGTAAAAGGACAAATATTTAAATAAATATATACAGAACATTAATCAAAAATCATTATAAATACATAAGAATAGTGATAAACATATAATAACATATAATTACATATAATTACAAAAACATATTGTTGGTGATATATCCTTCAAAGGATCATATCCTGAATAATAACTAAAATGAATGAAAAGGATCACAAATGCAGCAGTGACTGGAAATAATCTAATGTAAAGTATATAATACAGGTGCAATAAGTTACATTGGTGTAAAATTACAAAAAACTGGACATGTCACATAAAGTACTCAACTTATTAATCAATGATCAGATTTATAAGTGAAAATAAATCAAAGTGCAAGTGCATATAAAGGTGCTAATACCATATCTACCAAATAAATAATTACATCTATAAGGTGCAAAAAAATTATATTGATATCATATTGGGCAAGAAATCTTAAAATTATTATTCTAAACATATCGGAGGAAAATAAGAGACTAAAATAAATCCAAATAAGTTCCTAACATATAAAACCTAATTCCCTATCTAGACCATACAGCTAATGAAATGGGACTAAACAGTGGAATATAATAGGTAAAATAAAATAAAACCTAATAAAACCTAACACGGGGGAGTTCAAAACAAGGGGGATACTAGGGTTCAAAATCCTTTAATATTAAAAAACCGTATTGACGGAAGGAGTAGTTAGGTAAGAAATCCAGAATATATTATCTGATGAACTATTCAGAGTATACTGGATGATATGAGTATCAACCCAATTGGGTCTTGGTGAACATATAAAATCAAATTCCCTATCTAGATCATACAGCTAATGTAATGTGACTAAACAGTGGAATAGGGACAAATTCTAGATGTTCTAATATTGAATCATCGGTGGATTAAAAGGATCAACAGGATCGAACAAGGGGGAGTTTGCAAAAGAATTCTTATATTCGAAATCCTTTTATATTCAAAATCTTTTTATATTCAAAAACCGTACTGATGGAGGGGGGATGGAATAAATAATCCAGACCCTATACCAATAGAGGATTAATAATAGGATCCCTGGGATGAACTCGGAGTGACAGCAAACGTATGGTCCACCACTACTTAGCACTCGGTATTCCCTGGGTGGCACCTAACCTGGTACTGGCCAGGCCCATAGAGTTTTGCTTCCGAGATCGGACGGATTCGGGCGCTTTCAGAGTAGTATGACTGTATGTGATATGGTTTATCCACACTGTACACTAAACCAAGTTCACTTACCTTGGTTTCAATTATAGAAACCACTTTAATTCGAAATCCTGATTGAGTCCCCCAGGCTCCATCGTATTGAAATTGAATATATAACGCAGAGATTCAAGCATTCTATTACCATATTCACCATAGAACTTTATTTAATGCCTGTGAAGTAATTAAGGACACATGTGAACGGAGTATTTAAGGATGCCTGGGTGAATACTACCTATAACGCTTTGAAAAAGTTCCGGGGGTGGAACAAAACACGTCAGAGTGTTAATTACCTCTACCTGAGTGAATACGGACCAGCTGCTTAGGGCACTTGCACTTTTCAGGATACGGCTATTCCCACATCTATACCGCTCTGTTTGGCAGAATCAGCCTCCTCCGTTATAGCTACGCTCCCGACTCCAACTCTCGGGACGCCAAGCCAACAACAGGAGCACTATTGGAGCACTTTCCTCGGGATTGTGATCCCAAAAGGATGGCAACCACATTGTGGACTTTTCATCTAGCCACACTTTCCGGGACACAGAGGCTATTAGCCACAGTGCGGACCATCTCTCCTCACAGACCAACTTGGGAGACACGGTAATACATCTCGCTATAAGCATAAGACTGCTATCTCTCATTATTATTGCTTCTGTGGAGACCTGCCTGTGTTTCACTGTGAACTGATCACTATCTATTCTTTGACATTACATTTGTCTCATAAGAATTTATTTGACATTTCAGTGAATTTATTTTTCACAAGGGACTGCTTCTCTGCAACCCAGATTTAACAGAAGCATCAGCCGTATACTTCACTGCCCTTCAGCTATTATTATTTTGATACACCTGTATCTGAAGTACCAACACTTTTAAATTGTACTTTTTTGCTGCTTTTCATTTTATTTATTCATTTGTTTGTGTATTCTGTATTAAAATATTAATTATTCTCTCATTTCCACTTGGTTGCCGCTTCATTGAATTTAATATTTTTTCAAATAAATTGTATCTTTCTCGCTGTGATTGCACCTTGGTGCATCTTTTTCTTGTTGTTTTATTGGAAAGAATTGCAGAAAATTCTCCCGCACAGCTGAGTTTATTAGCACCTGAGGCTCCCACTTTCAGTGGTTTAACTGTTAGAAAAATTTGATGTACTAATATAAGTTTTGATGTTCCTCCTGTCTCTAAAAAAGAGGTCTTAAGTGTATTGTGAGTGTTGAACTGCTTGGAGCAGGGCATTTTCTAGCTTTTATAGTTTAGGCTTGTTAGTTTGTGTTTTTTATGCAGCTTGGTTTAAGAAGTAATAAACTATTTGTCATAAATTGTATTTTTTTCCCTAAAACCATCCCTGCCCCCAAGAAGAGGTACAGTGGGATTTGGAGGGTGGAGCCTCTTTTTTTTGGGGGGGGGGGAGGGATTTTTTTCCTTTTTAAGCTTGAAATGTTTGTGCTTTAAATTATTGTATATTTTGTGTTCTTATATATGTTTAGATGCCACAAAAGAGGTATTGAGTGTACTATGAGTGTTGAACCTCCTTTTGGGAGCAGGCCATTTTTTATCTTTTATAGTTTAGGATTGTTACTTTGTGTTTATTAAGCAATTTGGTTTAATATGTAATAAACTATATGTCATAAATAGTTTTTATTTCCTATAAAAAATCCCTGTTTCCAAGAAGAGGTACAGTTGGCTTTGGAGAGTGGAGCCTCTTTTTAGGGGTAGGGATTTTTCTTCTTTTTAAACTACAAATTATTGTGGGTTAACTTTTAGTAAGGTTTTGTGTACTAATATATGTTTTGATGCACCTCCTGCCTCCAAATAGAGGGCTTGAGTGTATTATAAGTTTTGAACCTTCTTGGGAGCAGGGCATTTTCTATCTTTTATAGTTTAGGATTGTTAGTTTGTGTTTTTCATGCAATTTTGTTTGATACGTAATAAATTATATGTCATAAATTGTATTCATTTCCATAATTTTTCAGCTAGAAATGTTTGTGGTTTCAATTTTTGTATATTTTTGTGTACTTATGTTTAGATGCCACCCTGCCTCCAAAAAGAGGTCTTGAGTGTGCTTGAAGTGTTGAACCTCTTCTTGGGAGCAGGGCATTTTATGTCTATTGTAGTTTAGGTTTCTTAATTTGTTTTTCATACAATTCTTTTTGATAAGCAATAAAATATATGTCATAAATAGTTTTTATTTTCCTATAGACAACCCTGCCCCCAAGAAGAGGTACAGTGGGATTTGGAGGATGGTTTCTCTTTTTGGGGGTAGCGATTATTTGTATTTTTAAGATAGGAATGCCTGTGTTTAAGATTTGAATATACTTTTGTGTACTAATATGTGTTTTAGTACCACCCTGCTGCCAAAAAGATTTTTTGACTGTATTATGTGTGTTAAATATCTTGGGGTAGGGATATTTTTTTCTTATTAAAATTGTATAAAATGTTCATGTTTTAGTTTTTTTTTAAATTGCTGACTAATAATATTTGTTTTTGATGCCCAACCTTCTTCTAAAATAAAGTTAAGAGGATATTATGAGTGTTGACGGTGTTCTTAAAAGCAAGGCATTTTCTTTCTTTTACAGCTGATATGCTTTGTGGTTTTTTAAAGAGATTATGTTTTCTATGCTCCTAAAAGGTACAGTGGATATTGAGAGAGAAGAACCTCTTCTTAAGTGCAGGGAACTGTACAATATATAAAATGGTCTGCTCCAAGAAGAGCTCCAGCACTGATAACCCCTTTTTCTGGTAGTTTTACTCTTCAGTGCAGTCATTTTTCATTTTCCTGGGTCAGAACTGTACAGAACAGGTTTTTTTTTGGCCCGGCAATTCACCCTGCTTATTGCTCGTGGTGATCTGAAAGTGGCACATAATTGTGTTATCTGAGGAAAGTTTATTCAACTTAGCTCTCTGGAGGAAAGTAAAAGGTGGACCATGATATCTTGCACACAAGACAAGTTAATTGCATGTGTACAAAGCCCATATATCAGTAATCCTCAAGGAAGGAAAAAATTTGCCACGATATTCTAGCTACAGTCCTATTTCCCACCTTAACGCAGATATAAAACTCTTGGTAAAAAAGATCATAACCTGGCTAAATCCGTTGTTTCCTGGCTTCATCCACCCTGACCAGATTCGTTTTGTCCAGGCTCACAAGGCTAAGGACAACACCACCAAAGTCATTGGGCCTGATCCAGAGCTACGAAATTGTCCGATTTCAAGCGAGCGTACGACCGTCTTTTGGGCGTATTTTCGGACGAAAATACGCAATGCGCATGCTCAGTATGACAACTTCCGGTCGGCTGGACGACATGAGCGGATAGCGGTCGTATTGTGAGCGAAGTGTTCGCTCGAGGGGCGTGCGTTCAGTACGACGATCGCCTGGGCGCTCGTTTTACTACACGGAGGCGGGGATAGCCATTTAAATTGTACAGTATGGGCGTGCTAAGCCCGTACGCTCAGCGTATTATGTGCGAAAATTCGTACGGCCGACGGTAGTACCTAGTGTAGGGTATAGCCGCCGTAAGCAGGTACTTTTCAATGGGAGTGTCATGGGCGTGTATGTTTATACGCACGGGCGAACGTACGCATTCGCCCGTCGGACGGCACCGTCGTAGCTCTGGATCAGGCCCATTAACCTTATTATTTCAGCAAGTCCCTGTTAATGTCTATGATTCTACTATCGACTGACGTGTAAAAAAAAATTGAAAGGGTAGATTGAACTTTTATAATGCGAGTGCTGTACCACCTGGGCTATGTATCCTACTTCTTTGGAATGCTAATAAACAAAATTTACACAAAAAGTACTGTCACCAATACTTATTTATGTGGACGGAAGTTTACAAATACAGGGGAAAAATTAGCTTTGCATAAACACTTCTTGTTTGATTGGCTACTCTCCATTCTTCTGTGTAAAGCTGTGTTTAATAGGTAACAATGCACAGCAGGTGAATCTACTGATACCGCTTTCAGAATGCAGCCCTGGCAATAACCCAGGTTTTCAATCCGGGTTATTGCCAGATGATTTGTGGTAAAAAAAAAATGAAACCTATTAATTCCAGGTCCGACACGGCAGAGCATGCTGATGCTTGTAGTGCTACAAACACCAGCATGCCAAAGGATGTCAGGGGATGCTGGTGCTTGGAGAACCACAAGTGCCAGCATGCCCTTTCATCCTGTATGCATTATACATATAATACATAAAATACATTATATAAATAAAATATATTAAATAAATTAAATTCATTCAAATTAGTAATAAAAAGAAACACTTACCAGTTGTATGATCCAATCTTGTAAGCTTTTAATCCATGGGAGAGGTCTTGGCAAAAAAAGCCCTATCAGAGCGATGCAACTCATGTTCAGGACGTCTTGGTGCTAATGACAGTTCTACTGTGATTGAGTCCTATTTATACCCTTGGCAAGCATGGGAACTTTTCAGCAAGAGGTAGAATCATGCACATGTGTATTCGTATAGGGTTTTCACCTTTTAGTTGTTTAAATAAATGTATGGCACAGTACAGATCCTCCATATCAATACTGATGTTGTGACACCTCTATCAATTATAAATATAGAGATAAATAAAATAATTACACTGGGTGAATCCGTATATAAATATAAAATTATATACAAATTATTCACAATAAAATATACAAATTATTTCTGGTACCAGAATACACCAATACAATAAAAACTTGCATATTTAAAATTCCAGTGATATTTGTAAAATGTTTGTAATGTAATGTAAAAAAAAAAAAAAGATTTTATTGTAGCCAGATACAAGAAGTACCAATAGCGTAGAATAAGTAGATAAAATGCCCCTACTGGTCTCACCATTCCCAGATTCTGGACTACAGTCCACCACTAGCGGCTTCAAGATGTTTATTACATCCACATTTGGTTAATATGAATAGAGGAATATCCTTCCTTACTCATTAACTCACTGAACTGCTTGCAATGTATTTATAATTAGCCTCTGACACTTTGCTTACAGTGTAGGGGGAGCACCACTTGAACCCCCTGTAGAAGGGGCTGTCTGGCAACCAGGAGAGTAGCGAGGGTGGAGCCGGTTGAGATTGTGCTCCGGCGCTGGCAGACCAAAGGGGTGCCACAGAGAACAGCCAAGTGATTCCTCTAAATCCCTAATATACTAGTGTTACATGTGGAATAATATTAGGGGTCTAGAATGGCACACTATAATGTACAAGTAGGGAATATCATGGGGGTGTTTGACTGACAAACAATAATATACAATGACCAACTATATACCTCACATGTTTTATATAGTGTGCCATAATCATAGATGTGGAATGTAAGGGAGACAGGAATGGGGATGTGTAATTGATTGGGGGCAGGGAAAGACGTGTAATGTAAAGTGGACAGTGAGGAAGATGTATAAATGTATGGGGGACATGTGTAATTAGGGGGGTGCAGGGAGGGAGAAGTGTATTAAAGAGGGGGCGCAATAAGGCAGGTATGTCATCAGGGGGAGAGACTGAAAAGGAAGATGTGTAACAGAGGAAGTGAAATATGTAATGGGGATGGGAAGGAGATGTGTAATGGTGGCTATTTTCATATAGGTATAGAGAGGTACACTATGACAGAGAGGTATATCACACTATGACAGGGAGGTATATAGCACACTATCACAGAGAGGTACATGCACACTAAGACAGAGAGGTATATATCACACTATGATAGAGAGGTATATATCACACTATCACAGAGAGGTATATGCATACCCTCCAACATTTTTTACTGGAAAATCGGTACACCTGGGGGGCGTGTCCATGAAGGGGGTGTGGCTTGTCCAGAGAAGGGGCGGGGCTTTAAACTATTTTTATTTTACACCTTATTAAATGAGCTTAGAACTCACAGGAGAGGGTCCTGTCACTATAGCAGTGCTGAAGGAGTCTATCCCTGCAGCTCTGCTATAGTGATCAGATGTTTCAGGACTGGAAGGTGAGTATAGGGGGTAGGGAATTTCTGGTTCAGAATCTGGTACAAGAGCCCGTTTAGCCGGTACAGACCACTAAAAAAAAGTACTGTACCTGCTAAATAGGTTCAGTTGGAGGGTATGGTATATGCACACTAAGACAGAGAGGTATATATCACACTATGACAGAGAGGTATATATCACACTATGACAGAGAAGCACGTGCAAACTATGACAGAGTGGTATATATATCACACTATGACAAAGAGGTAAATGCGCACTATGGGCCTGATCCAGAACTACGCTTCGAAGCGATTTTACGCGTGGCGGAGACGTAAAATTGCTGTTTAGAATGCACTGCGCATGCGCACCATAGAAAATACGCACATTCACGTAGCGTAATTGTGAACGTATGGGCCATTCACGTATTTGTCACGTAAATACTTACGTGTGGGCGTGCTGATTTTACGTAAGTCAACAATACGTTCCAATTACGTGAAGTAGGTGGAGGTTTGTATTTAAAGTGTACAGTATGGGCGTGCTAAGCAGCGTACGTTCACGTAGTCTATATGTCCGTTAGCGGACGTACGCTGTTACGTGTGAAAAAGTTAAGGTAGGGTTTGGGTAGCGTATCTTGACAAAATACGTCCGTGCAAGGGGTGTGCCGAGGGGAGTGTAGCGAACTTACGTGCACGAAAATACGCTCCGCGAATAAACGTACGTCTACCCCTATGTGACAGAGAGGAGACACATACACCAACCTACACCATCTCTTCACATTAGTGTATGCAGAAAATGGCTTTCAGCAGTCTGTTGGATAGCTCCAGCTCTACACCAATCAGGATGCTGACAGCCATTCACTACCCTGATTGGTGAATGGCTGAAGCTATGCACAAATCAGGGTAGTGAATGACTGTCAGTATGCTGATTGGTGAATGGCTGGAGCTATTCACCAATCAGAGTACTGAGAGTCATTTGCTATAAGGCTGCCAACTGGAAGGCAGCAAGAGAATGTTAAATGGCTGCTCTGATTATGTGTAATCGGAGCAGACACATAATAGCATCACTCGACGTGTGCCTCTCAGCTGGCAGACCTATGTACATAGTAAATGGCTGCACACTACTTGGAGTATGTGGCCCAAACAAGCTCCAGAGGCTGTTAAGCCACTGGTGAGAACTGCACCCATATGATTTGGAGACTTAGGACCGGATTCACACTTAAGAATCTTCTTAAAATAAGAACTTAAAGTCACACCTGGGCTAAACCATGCTGATTGCAGGGGAGGCATATTTCTTCTGTTGCAAACAGTACTAGTGTTGAGAGGTGATATTTCCAAGCCCAAGTCTAAATAACAGTGTGATAGTAAAGCTGGTCAGTATCTGTGTGCAGTAAGCAATTCAATCTGATATCAAAAGTAAGCACGTCTTTCATGTAAAACAATTTAATCCCACAGGCAGGTTTAGATTGGGGCATGAGGGACACCCTGTTTATGTGCCCAGACTCCATTTCTGTCCCTTCTATGTGCCCAGCAATGTTTGCCCCATTGATATGCCCAGATACTTATTTGTGCTCCTTGCATATGTGCCCAGCCATCCTTTTTTGTCTCTTGTATATGTGTCCAGACACGATTTCTGCATCTTGGTTTTGGGTCCAGCCACGATTTTTTGCATTTTGGTTATATATATCTGCTTCTTTGTTATGTGTCCAGCCTCTATTTCTGCCTCTTGGTTATGTGTACAGCCTCCATTTCTGTCCCTTGAATATCCAACGCTTATTACCACCCCTTGTATATGTGTCCAGCATTTACTACTGATATATATATATATATATATATATATAATATATATGCAAGAAATGGATGGCACTCTGTACCGCAGCAGGTTAGGACTCTGGTGCAAAATCTAAGACATGATCACAACTTAATCATTCGTGGCGCGATTGTTCTGCAGGATAGATCACAATACCTGCATGAAGCTTATACCCAATTGCAAGATACCGCAACATACATTAAGTTGTCTAATAATCCAACGTCTCAATTTAAGAATGAATTGGACTCCTATCTACACCAAATCTTCACAGAAGGACACATCACTAAAAATGAATTAGACCATCTAATCACTCCTCATCCCATCGCACCATGTTTCTATACATTACCTAAAATCCATAAGGATCCCTGCAATCCACCAGGTTGCCCCATCATTGCAGCCTGTAATTCTTTATTTCAAAATGTCTCTAAATTTCTGGACTATCATATACAGCCGTACGTACAGAATGGTAAATCCTATATATGGTACACTACGGACTTTTAAAACAAATTGGGCAACCTGTCATCGATACCTTCGGATTGCTGGCTAATTACAGTTGACGTACGCAACTTATATACATGTATTCCTCACCCTGACGGTTTCAATGCGGTATAGGACTTTTTACTGAACTTAACTTCATGAGATGGACCTTGCATTCCTGTCGTTGCACACTTATTAGAGCTGACATTGAAAAAGAACTTCTTCTACTTTAATGGAGATTTCTATTTACAGACCACGGGCTGGGCGATGGGGTCCAATGTGGCCCCATCATTCGCCAACATTTGTATGTTATGAGGACAAATTTTTGTACTCTGATCATCGTTTTCAGGAAGGGGGTCTTACTCTATTATAGGTATATCGATGACATGTTTATACTTTGGAACTCTAGCAAAACCACCTTTGAAGCACTTATACAAGACCTGAATTCCAATACCTCCCCAGTGAGACTCACGTACACCATTGATGACCTGCAAGTCCATTATCTGGATGTCACTATATGTTGTGGACAATCATATCCAAACAAGCCTTTTCAGCAAACCCACAGACCGGAATAATATTTTGCATGCTTCTTCATTCCATTCGGCTCTGTTAAAATCCGTTAAAATTGCTACAGATGCCCCAATTGTATTACTTGCCATTCTCTGGATCAAAGCACCTATTTCTGTCATCC
>WWET01010457.1:2058-16055 GCA_011038615.1 Limnodynastes dumerilii
TCAGCAGGAGAAAGAGGCAGGACGGATTCCATGTCAGGGACTCCTTTGCAGCACGCTGCAGGTATGTGTTTTGTGTTATGAATGTATTCTATGTAAAAAAAAAATGCGTCTTACTTTTGTTAACAAATTATTACATGGAGCTTTTTACAATGATATGTACAATTTGATGCATTTCATCAATCTGTAAAAGACAAGATATATCATTTAAAAAATGATCCAAAAGCATAAAAAACTGTTTTATACCTGAGATTTTCAGGTCTTTGAAACTTACCAAGTTGTATTGTCTCGCCGTTGTTCGTTGTGCTTCTCCTGCATTGACCTGGCAACTGCAGCAAGGGAATCCAATTTGTTTGTTACATTACCCTGTTGTATTGCGCCCACGGCCTCCTCCAGCACATGGAAACGGTGCATAGATTCTGTTAAAAATAAAAAATAAATTACATAATCACATTGTTTTAAAGTATTATTGAACACATGTTACAAATGAGGTACTGTATAAACAACATAAAAGAGCAAGGCAGCGCAGAGGCCCTAAATAAAAATCAATATAATAATTTGCTGTGATGGTTGATAGAGACAACACTGATGAATAACAAAAAACTTTTTTAATATATAAAAAATAAATATAAGACAATACAGATAATAAATAATAAATGCACGACCCTTACTAAAGCATAAATCAACATAGTTAAAATACTAAGATGTAATACTTAGCAAATCAGATGGATACCATGGACACACGGGATAGGAGATTTCCTCAGAATAATTGAGAGTCCCCTATAGCCCCGATCTAGTCCTGGATCAGCGTTCCTGAGCGTCAATTCAAAGTGCTGGTGGCCAGCCTAGCACTTATGAGAGCTGTCACAATAAAGGGAACTTGTGTTGGTGTCGGAGCTTGTAAAGTATATCGAAAATCCCGTAGTGGATAAGAGGTAGCTGGTGGAAGTCCAATAGAACTGGTTTAGAGCACACTCGAGACCTCCGTGGTAATAGGCAGTCAACGGCCTCTCAGCATCCCAGATGGAGTGGGCAATTATGCAAGAGCTGTAGTATAGCAGCTGTTCATCTGGTAAAACAGCAACCGTTGCTGTGAAGCACAGAGATGCCTCAAATCCAGTTAAACGGGGAGACAGTGCATCCCAGATGGAGTGGGCAATTATGCAAGAGCTGTAGTATAGCAGCTGTTCATCAGATAAAACAGCAACTGTTGCTGTGAAGCACAGAGATGCCTCAAGTCCGGTTTGGACGGGGAGACAGTGCAAGTTGATAGCTGAGCTCACCAATGAGTCTCCAAATAATTGGCACACACATAGCCACAGACAGCCGGAGAGGCTCTAATCAAATCCCCGTTTAACTGGATTTGAGGCATCTCTGTGCTTCACAGCAACAGTTGCTGTTTTATCTGATGAACAGCTGCTATACTACAGCTCTTGCATAATGGCGATATAATGCTTGATGTAAAATCTGGAAGTACCAGGATTTAGGTGCTTTTAAAGTAGCTCACCTTCTGATGAAATCAGTTTTACACTGGAGAAACGCGTTAAGGATTAATAAATATTCCTTCCAATTGGGAGACCTTCTGTTTGACCATTCGCTACATTTTAAAGATTCTCTACGAGTGACCACATTTATTTGGAATACACAGCAGCTTATTGCATCTATAATTACTCACTGCCGAGTAAACCCTTCCCCCAGCGCTGGGAGCGCTCCGGGACACTTCCACCTCTGATCCCATTGAGCTGCACGGAGGGGCCAGATGTACACCGCAACCCGCTATTGCCCGTTCGGATCACCATCCAACTCTGATTCCAAGTGACAGTTCCGGATCTCCACCGGACATGAGCTACTTTAAAAGCGCCTAAATCCTGGTACTTCCAGATTTTACATCGAGCATTATATCGCCACTGAGAGGCTCTTTATTCACCTGCTCTCCGGTGACCACTACACCTCCGGATCAGTGCTGGCCGGGCAAAAGTATCGTGAGTGACTATATTATACTAATTTCAGTTAAGGGGCTGTAAGTGAACCACTGTGAGACACACAGACCATTTAACCTACGGTGGAAACCCTTTGTTATCTCTACCATTCAGAACTGCACCATACCATTTGGAACTGGTCACTGGACACTTTGATTTATCCTGTTATATGTGGTCTCAATATAGATGCTATATATTGTAATGCAGATTGCAACATCTATTTTGTCCAACATTTGGTCTACAATCATCCTAATTTGGCAAGGATATTAAAGTTTTTTATTATTATGTATAAATAAAATGTTGATATTATTTGGAACACCCTGAAAAGCGCTTATCATTTTCTCTATTCTGTATTTTGTTGGAGGTGAATATCTCACCCCTTGATAAAGCGGCTACAATGTATTCTGTATTTATAGAAGAGACTGGGATACCACACACAGCACCTCTATACTAGACCATATTGTCATGAGGCTTACCTTTTTCCGTGCTAGCGGGAGGCCTGTAGCTTTGTCTTTGTCTTTTTTTGAAGTGTTCTCTAAAAAAAAAAAAAAAATGACAGGCACTGTAAATAATCAACACATTTTAACACAAAAATATAAACAACACATATTTTTTACACTTACAAGAAAAGAAATGCGTAGTATGTGCCAGGCGACTATTTAACAGATACGAGGACAAAATCCCGCACAACAAGCTGAAAGTCAGGGCACAGAAATGATGATGGTGACACCTGCACCCAAAGTGTGTTCATTGGCTTGTGCGCAATCATGTGGCTATTCACAATTTGCGCTGCAAAGGTTTTAAAATACGCCATTACAGGTCGCAGCCATTGCAGTTACAGCTCCTCTGCAGTGTTGGATGAGAGACCTGTGTTGGATCTGTGCCCCTGCACTCCTGTGACCCGGATCTGGTAAGCATTTCTGTCTCTTCTGTTTTTCTCTCTCTTGTGTGGCCCTTCCTCTGTGGCCCTCCTCTCTGCCCCTTACTCCATCCCCTCCCTTTCCCCCTGCATACATTGCACTGCTGTTGTGTGTATTGTAGTAATAATAGTTAACTATAGTAAAGGGTAGAATAAGTTGTTTTAGGGATACATGTTAAAAGGGGCTTTGTTTGTGTAAAGGACTTAGGGCCGGATTCAGAGCTGGTCTTTAAAACAGCGTGTACGCAATCTATGTTGCAAGTAGTAACGTAGATTACGTTCCAAAATTACTGCGCATGCGCAGTAGCACTTTTTCGCAGAATTCCGGCCTCAATTGCATTGCGACCGGAAGGTGCATGCCACAAAAGAGCATCAATGTTCACTGAAGAGGAGAACCTCGTGCACGTCCAAGGTGTATTGAGACATTCTGATGTCCTGAAAGGTTCACTGGTACAGAAGACAGCCTCCTGAGTGAAGAGTTCCATCTGGTGGACCATCACTTCGGAGGTGAACGCTGTGGCTGTGCAGAAGCGTTCTTCAGAGACATATCAAAAGCGTTTCTGGGACTGCAAGCGGATTACAAAAAAAAAACTTGCAAAAGTCAGGTAGCACAGCAGAGGTACCGGTGGCGGGAGACCTCTGCGCATGTGGTGGAAGGAATGGGAGGAGCTGATGAGAGACCATCTGTCCACAGCGGCCATTGAGGGTGTAGAGGGCACCGTGGACACCCTAGACTCCAGCACGCTCCAACCCAGTGGTAAGTTATTTAAAAACAATATGTTATGTAAGAATATGTTTTGTAAAATGGTAGTGTTTGTAAAAAATGTTATTTTTCTTAATCCTTGCTGTTTATTTGCTTACAATAGCTGCTTTGGTCCGCCGCTCAAAAAAAAAAACTAGTGATCCTAAGAAAGGCACAGAACGCTCCACAGGTGGGACAAAAAATGTTAATGTATAAATGTTTTAAGATTTATATTTTTGCAAAACATATTAATGTATTTGTAATTATTTTATAGCACTTGGCCGTGCACCTGGAGGTGGCGTTTCAGTCTCCAGCACCCCAGCTGAGCCCCATCTCGGTGAACGTAAGTGGCATGCAAATTTATTACCTTTTTTTAATCTTTTCCCCACTGCCAATGTTTATTCACTGCCAGTGTCTCTTCATTGCCACTGTCTCTTCACTGCCCATGCCCGAGTCGATCGACATCTACAAGAGATGGTAAAGTTGAGTGTTTTCTACATAAGCAAAACTTTCCTTCAATACATGTCTGTTTAATGACACTGCCACTGTCTCTTCACTGCCACTGTCTCTTCACTGCCACTGTCTCTTCACTGCCACTGTCTCTGTTCACTGCTTAAATACTACTTAAAATTTTAAAAATATATTTTATAGGACCATCTACCAGCAGAGGAGCATTTGTAGATTTGAGTCGATCGACATCTACAAGAGATGGTAAGGTTGAGTGTTTTCTACATAAGCAAAACTTTCCTTCAATACATGTCTGTTTAATGACTGTCATTTTTTTTATTTTTACGCTCCTGACACTTTTATGTCAGTCATGTGTATAATTTACATTATAACACCACAGACCATAGCTGCATCTGCAAAAGCACCGAAGCCCAGCAGAGGAGTTTCTGGCAAGTGAGTGCCAAGCACTAAACCACCTCCAAGCAGGGGACCACACCTCAGCAGAGTTGGAGAGGTGGATCCAGCGACAGCATTGAGGCCCAGAGGTGTTGGTGAGTAAAATATTTGTGAAATGTTTGTGTTACCATTGCCAGCCCACAAACGCATCGTTACATTTAGCTAATTCCTTTCTAGAAACGCATACTTGGGAGGCATTAAAAAAGAAGCTAACCGTGGCCTCTTTGGGTAAGTGAACTTCTATGGAGATGATGAATAACATGTAAACTTATGATAATATTGTCTTGTTTATGTGTGCATGGTTTTATGTTTATTTTGTAATTATTGTACAGCCACGGAGGAAGCCATTCAGCAGTGAATGTATTCTATGTAAATAAAATGCGTCTTGCTTTTGTTAACAAAACAAATTATTGAGCTTTTTACAATGATATGTAGAGGGAGCAGTGACACTACGTGATGTGGAGCCTGCCTCGCCCTGGGACGTGGAAAGCTGTGTACCCCTGCATGTAAGTACTTGATAATTTGCTATTATTTTCATGCTTTGCTTCAAACTCCCTAAAAAAATATAAATTACAATTACAAATTTTAACTGCAGCAGAGCCATACAGCCCGATCCTGTTCCATGTGCCTCAGGAGGATATCCCTTGTATAGCGCATGGTAACCCTAAAACTGAATAACCTTCTTTATTGCATTCTCCATATATTATACACGTATTTATTCATTATTTACAAATGTTAATTATTTTTCAGATGTCACCAGTGCTCCTCCGCAAGACATTCTATCTGAGGAGAGCACATCACAGACACAAGGCAAGTTTGTTGCTTATTCAGTACCTTATTTTTAACACGTGTTCAATAACACTGTCTCTTCACTGCCACTGTCTCTTCACTGCCACTGTCTCTTCACTGCCACTGTCTCTTCACTGCCACTGTCTCTTCACTGCCACTGTCTCTTCACTGCCACTGTCTCTTCACTGCCACTGTCTCTTCACTGCCACTGTCTCTTCACTGCCACTGTCTCTTCACTGCCACTGTCTCTTCACTGCCACTGTCTCTTCACTGCCACTGTCTCTTCACTGCCACTGTCTCTTCACTGCCACTGTCTCTTCACTGCCACCTCAGGACATGAGACACACTGCACATGCTCAGGACATGAGACACACTGCACATGCTCAGGACATGAGACACACTGCACATGCTCAGGACATGAGACACACTGCACATGCTCAGGACATGAGACACACTGCACATGCTCAGGACATGAGACACACTGCACATGCTCAGGACATGAGACACACTGCACATGCTCAGGACATGAGACACACTGCACATGCTCAGGACATGAGACACACTGCACATGCTCAGGACATGAGACACACTGCACATGCTCAGGACATGAGACACACTGCACATGCTCAGGACATGAGACACACTGCACATGCTCAGGACATGAGACACACTGCACATGCTCAGGACATGAGACACACTGCACATGCTCAGGACATGAGACACACTGCACATGCTCAGGACATGAGACACACTGCACATGCTCAGGACATGAGACACACTGCACATGCTCAGGACATGAGACACACTGCACATGCTCAGGACATGAGACACACTGCACATGCTCAGGACATGAGACACACTGCACATGCTCAGGACATGAGACACACTGCACATGCTCAGGACATGAGACACACTGCACATGCTCAGGACATGAGACACACTGCACATGCTCAGGACATGAGACACACTGCACATGCTCAGGACATGAGACACACTGCACATGCTCAGGACATGAGACACACTGCACATGCTCAGGACATGAGACACACTGCACATGCTCAGGACATGAGACACACTGCACATGCTCAGGACATGAGACACACTGCACATGCTCAGGACATGAGACACACTGCACATGCTCAGGACATGAGACACACTGCACATGCTCAGGACATGAGACACACTGCACATGCTCAGGACATGAGACACACTGCACATGCTCAGGACATGAGACACACTGCACATGCTCAGGACATGAGACACACTGCACATGCTCAGGACATGAGACACACTGCACATGCTCAGGACATGAGACACACTGCACATGCTCAGGACATGAGACACACTGCACATGCTCAGGACATGAGACACACTGCACATGCTCAGGACATGAGACACACTGCACATGCTCAGGACATGAGACACACTGCACATGCTCAGGACATGAGACACACTGCACATGCTCAGGACATGAGACACACTGCACATGCTCAGGACATGAGACACACTGCACATGCTCAGGACATGAGACACACTGCACATGCTCAGGACATGAGACACACTGCACATGCTCAGGACATGAGACACACTGCACATGCTCAGGACATGAGACACACTGCACATGCTCAGGACATGAGACACACTGCACATGCTCAGGACATGAGACACACTGCACATGCTCAGGACATGAGACACACTGCACATGCTCAGGACATGAGACACACTGCACATGCTCAGGACATGAGACACACTGCACATGCTCAGGACATGAGACACACTGCACATGCTCAGGACATGAGACACACTGCACATGCTCAGGACATGAGACACACTGCACATGCTCAGGACATGAGACACACTGCACATGCTCAGGACATGAGACACACTGCACATGCTCAGGACATGAGACACACTGCACATGCTCAGGACATGAGACACACTGCACATGCTCAGGACATGAGACACACTGCACATGCTCAGGACATGAGACACACTGCACATGCTCAGGACATGAGACACACTGCACATGCTCAGGACATGAGACACACTGCACATGCTCAGGACATGAGACACACTGCACATGCTCAGGACATGAGACACACTGCACATGCTCAGGACATGAGACACACTGCACATGCTCAGGACATGAGACACACTGCACATGCTCAGGACATGAGACACACTGCACATGCTCAGGACATGAGACACACTGCACATGCTCAGGACATGAGACACACTGCACATGCTCAGGACATGAGACACACTGCACATGCTCAGGACATGAGACACACTGCACATGCTCAGGACATGAGACACACTGCACATGCTCAGGACATGAGACACACTGCACATGCTCAGGACATGAGACACACTGCACATGCTCAGGACATGAGACACACTGCACATGCTCAGGACATGAGACACACTGCACATGCTCAGGACATGAGACACACTGCACATGCTCAGGACATGAGACACACTGCACATGCTCAGGACATGAGACACACTGCACATGCTCAGGACATGAGACACACTGCACATGCTCAGGACATGAGACACACTGCACATGCTCAGGACATGAGACACACTGCACATGCTCAGGACATGAGACACACTGCACATGCTCAGGACATGAGACACACTGCACATGCTCAGGACATGAGACACACTGCACATGCTCAGGACATGAGACACACTGCACATGCTCAGGACATGAGACACACTGCACATGCTCAGGACATGAGACACACTGCACATGCTCAGGACATGAGACACACTGCACATGCTCAGGACATGAGACACACTGCACATGCTCAGGACATGAGACACACTGCACATGCTCAGGACATGAGACACACTGCACATGCTCAGGACATGAGACACACTGCACATGCTCAGGACATGAGACACACTGCACATGCTCAGGACATGAGACACACTGCACATGCTCAGGACATGAGACACACTGCACATGCTCAGGACATGAGACACACTGCACATGCTCAGGACATGAGACACACTGCACATGCTCAGGACATGAGACACACTGCACATGCTCAGGACATGAGACACACTGCACATGCTCAGGACATGAGACACACTGCACATGCTCAGGACATGAGACACACTGCACATGCTCAGGACATGAGACACACTGCACATGCTCAGGACATGAGACACACTGCACATGCTCAGGACATGAGACACACTGCACATGCTCAGGACATGAGACACACTGCACATGCTCAGGACATGAGACACACTGCACATGCTCAGGACATGAGACACACTGCACATGCTCAGGACATGAGACACACTGCACATGCTCAGGACATGAGACACACTGCACATGCTCAGGACATGAGACACACTGCACATGCTCAGGACATGAGACACACTGCACATGCTCAGGACATGAGACACACTGCACATGCTCAGGACATGAGACACACTGCACATGCTCAGGACATGAGACACACTGCACATGCTCAGGACATGAGAAACACTGCACATGCGCAGGACATGAGAAACACTGCACATGCGCAGGACATGAGAAACACTGCACATGCGCAGCACATGAGAAACACTGCACATGTGCAGGACATGAGAAACACTGCACATGTGCAGGACATGAGAAACACTGCACATGTGCAGGACATGAGAAACACTGCACATGTGCAGGACATGAGAAACACTGCACATGTGCAGGACATGAGAAACACTGCACATGTGCAGGACATGAGAAACACTGCACATGCGCAGGACATGAGAAACACTGCACATGTGCAGGACATGAGAAACACTGCACATGTGCAGGACATGAGAAACACTGCACATGTGCAGGACATGAGAAACACTGCACATGTGCAGGACATGAGAAACACTGCACATGTGCAGGACATGAGAAACACTGCACATGTGCAGGACATGAGAAACACTGCACATGTGCAGGACATGAGAAACACTGCACATGTGCAGGACATGAGAAACACTGCACATGTGCAGGACATGAGAAACACTGCACATGCGCAGGACATGAGAAACACTGCACATGCGCAGGACATGAGAAACACTGCACATGCACAGGACATGAGAAACACTGCACATGCTCAGGACATGAGAAACACTGCACATGCTCAGGATATGAGAAACACTGCACATGCACAGGACATGAGAAACACTACACATGCTTAGGACATGAGAAACACTGCACATGCTCAGGATATGAGAAACACTGCACATGCGTAGGACATGAGAAACACTGCATATGCGCAGGACATGAGAAACACTGCATATGCTCAGTGCTTCTCTTTAGGCACTTTGACATTTTTCCAACTCCTGACATGAGAAACACTGCGCATGTGCAGTGTATTCATGCCGGGACCGGACAGCTGCACCCCGACGGACGGGACGCCCGGACAGGTGAGTTTAATCTTTTTTTAATCTTTATTTATATTTTCAATGTTTCGGACAGGTGAGTTTAATCTTTTTTTAATCTTTATTTATATTTTCAATGTTTTTTTTAAATGTTTTTTACTGATTTTTATTTTAAGTTCAATTTTTTTGTAATTTTTTTTTTACCCCCCGCAGTATTTCTATGTATTCCGGCAGTCTCCCCATACATACCCCCCCTTTTTCTACCCCTAATAACAGCTATTAGAGGGAGGAAAAGAGGGGTATATGGGGACATCGCCGGAAAACTTGCCCCTAACTCCAGTCTGAGCTGGCGATAGTCTAACGCCGGGAGCGGAGTGTAAAACTCCGCTCCGACATTTTGTAAATATGCTTCACTTTATTTTAATGCAATAGGGCCAGTTTTGAAGTGAAAACTGTCCCTATCGCACTAAAATGATCTTTGCAAATAGACCCAGTATAAATGAAGTCCTGCGCATGGGCAGAGACTCTGTTTCCTGACTTAGAAAATTTCAGGTCCAGATATGAAAAAATACTGCGCATGCGCAGCCTCTTCATATCTGGACTAAGGGCCTGATCCAGAGGTACGATGTAGCGCTGAGCGAACTAACGCTCAGTGTTACATCGCTGTCTCCCCCTGGCACTCCCCCTGCGCGGGCGTATGGCCCCTTCCTTACGCCGGCTGAAGGCTACCCTAACTTCAGCCGGCGTAAGGAAGGGGCCATACGCTTGTACAGGAGCGCATGGCCGCTTAGCCCGTCCTCCTACCCTCATTTACCTACCTCCCCCCGCCCACCTGCACTAACCTTAACATAGGGACACTGGAGGACATCCCCTCCAGCGTCCCTACGGCGCTGCTACGGACACCCGATCCACGTCCTAGCGACGGCGGGCGTTAGTCTGGTTTAGGTCCTATGTCACATCACTGCACCATTAATGCTAAGAAAACAGCATTTTCTTAATAATCACCTAAAAATACTTAAAGGAAACATTTAGGGTCTGAATCAGACACTCCACAACCTTTAGCTAACCATTGAATAAGCATTTTACCTTCCAAAAACAATACTAAAAGTACAGAAATGTTGTTCATGGATTATTGAGACACTATGAGATTATAGAACATCATTGTGCTACATGTTTATAAAAGAAAAGCAAAACACATTCTCAATGAAGCGCTTACACAAAACATAACCACCATTTGCACACGTTTAGATAACTGTGTAAAGGGAAGCTACAATGGAGCAGATCCAGAACTACGGCCGCCTGTGTTTTTACGCTTGCCATGTGCGTAAAAGCGCCCATTAGTACTCACTGTGCCATGTAACTCAGAGCGTCAGGGCGCGTAAGTCATAGCGTAAGGGGCAGTCATGAATCAGTAGCGTATCAACTTTCGAAGGGGCGTGCCAGCCAGACGCCACCCGTATTTACGCTTTGAAGGTGGGGTGAGGCATTTAAATCGTACAGTATGGGCGGGCTTAGCAGTGTAACTACGATAGGGTTATACGTACTAGAGCAGTCACACCGTGTAAAGTTAAGGTAGGGTATCCCTCCGCCCACCAGCAGTAACGTGAGCGTAGGGACGCTGGAGGACGTCCCCTCCAGCGTCCCTACGGCGCTACTATGGACGCCCGATCAACGATCGGGCGTTTCCATAGTGACGCCGGGCACCATCTGCCCGGCGCATGCGCATTAGAGCTACGGCCGCAGTACTAGCGACGGCGGCCGTAGCTCTGGATCAGGCCCCAAGTCATTATTTGTTATTTCCCTGGCTGTATAGTAGAACTTACTGCACTTTTTATCATCTTTTTGCACTATATGCACTTTTTTGACATATACAGGCTCTGTTGTTTGGTGCCTCAATAAATATTTTTGGCATTTCGTATACATATTGTTTTTTTATTTATTTATTTTAATACACATATACCCATAAATATATTTCATTTTTATTTATTTTTGTTTTATTAATTTTATTTATTTATTGATTGCAATCACAAAATCAAACAGTAGCACATCAGTAAAATATGTATTTATGTACAAAACATAACTAGTGGTTTATCATTTTGAAAGGGTAAAACATTCCTTTGCTGTGTAAATGCAGACTGTATAAGTGGATGTGAGCAATGCAGCAGGTAGATCTCCTTGTAGGATCTGATCTGGAAGCGCTGGCAGCTTAGAAATATAAAAAAGATAAGGCTGCTAATTACAAACAGGTTATAATAAGACCAGACCTGATACAGTAATACATCAGTACATTTATGAATGGTCAAATTACTAAAGGGGAATCCTTATTTATAGATACACACATACATAATGTATACTACCTACAAATATTCATTTTTTTTTTTACTAGTAACAAATAAGGTAAACAGTTCAGAAGCCTGGATCACACTATTACAGGAACCTAAATACATAAAGTGGCAAGGAGGCTCTGTGTCCAGACAGTGTGCTGTATGACAGGCTCTCTGTAATAGAGGAGGTGCCTCCTTCCTAATAATAAGTTTATACAGCAGGGCCAACAGTCACTGTATCACACAGGCAGATCTACTGCTGACAGGAACATTCAATTTAAAATGGAGGAGCAGCCATTATCCCTACTAGCATGAACTCAAAATGGAGGAGCAGCCATTTTACCTACTAGCATGAACTCAAAATGGAGGAGCAGCCATTTTACCTACTAGTATGAACTCAAAACGGAGAAGCAGCCATTTTACCTACTAGCATGAACTCAAAATGGAGGAGCAGCCATTTTACTTACTAGCATGAACTCAAAATGGAGGACCAGCCACTTATCTCAATTAGCATGAACTCAAAATGGAGGAGCAGCCATTTTACCTACTAGCATGAACTCAAAATGGAGGAGCAGCCATTTTACCTACTAGCATGAACTCAAAATGGAAAACCAGCCTCTTATCCCTACTAGCATGAGAAAGCATCAGCCCAACAGCTCAAGCCAGGAGAATAAGGAAACTGGGAACAATGCAGAAAATGGCTGATCCTCCATTTTGAGTTCATGCTAGTAGGGATAATGGCTACTCCTCCATTTTGAATTGAATGTTCCTGTCAGCAGTAGATCTGCCTGTGTGATACAGTGACTGTTGGCCCTGCTTTATAAACTTATTATTAAGAAGGAGGCACCTGCACTATCATAGAGAGCCTGTCATACAGCACACTGTCTGGACAGAGAGCCCCCTTTCCACTTTATGTACTAAGATACCTGTAATAGTATGATCCAGGCTTCTGAACTGTTTACCTTATTTGTTACCGGTAAAAAATTAATATTTGTAGGTAGTATACAATACAGCTCAGATCATAGGGTTTAGAGCATTATTTTACACACTATTGTGTATACTACCTTCTATTTCTCTCTTCCTTATGGAGCATGACTTAATAATAATAATCATAATCATCATCTTCATCATTATCATAATAATAATAATACTTTCGCTAGTTTTGGGACTGACTTCATGTGTCTGAAATAGTTATTATTTAGTATGTATTTATATATATTGGTTATATAATAAATGGATAGCCAATATAAAATCACATGACGCCAATGATAATAGTATAGTTATAGATATACTCAGACCTACAGTATATGCATTGCTATACTCAGACCTATAGTATAAGCATTATGTTCTCTGAGGACAGTGGTAATGTACAGCCATGGTAGTTTTCTATGCATTCAAATCCTATACATATTTATAGGATATTTATATACCCTGTGTATGTGTAAATAAGGATTCCCCTTTAGTACTTTGACTATTCATAAAGCACTGATGTGTTACTATACCAGGTCTGGTATTAATATAACCTGTTTATAATTAGCAGCCTTTGCCTATTTCAGATTTCTCCTCTGTCAGCACAGGTCAAAAACCTACAAGGAGACCCACCTGCTGCATTGCTCACATCCACTTATACAGTCTGCATTTACACAGCAAAGGAATATTTTACCCTTTCATAAATTATAAACCAGTAGTTATGTTTTGTACATAAATACATCTTTTACTGATCTAGGTAGACTGGAGGAATGGTCAAGAGTGTGGCAACTGCAGTTTAATGCCAAAAAATGCAAAATCATGCACTTAGGACATAAAAACCCGAAGGCTCAATATTTCCTAAATGGCATTACATTAGAATCTACCGAGGAGGAAAGGGATCTAGGAGTCATTATTTCCAGTAACTTGAAGGTAGCCAATCAATGTAACAAAGCAATGAAAAAGGCAAGTCAGATGCTTGGTTGCATAGGGAGAGGAAT
>WWET01010461.1:0-12313 GCA_011038615.1 Limnodynastes dumerilii
TTTTAGCGTCGGAAATTAGTACTACACCCGTTTCAAACTACTGGAGTTCTTTTTCAAGGCAATAAGGGGTATGTGTAGCAATAGATATTTAAAGGTACTTTTTGATGACGTCATTAAGGCAATTACACGGACCGCATTACAAGGATACAATTTGATTTCTCTTATAAAAGATTTTTATAACAAACACTAAAACCATACTGGAAAAGAAATAAATAGATAAAATGGCAATGTCAAAAATAATTTAAACATTAAAGATATCTGCCAATGTGTTTAAACATGGGAAATTTGGAGCAATAAAAATTTAAAGTGGCAATACACGTGTGTTAATTAAAAGGGCGATTCTGAATGATCAACGGAGATCAGTAAAGTGATGTGGTGCAAGTGAATAAATAAAGCGGAGGTCATAAATTTTATAAATAAAGAAACAGAGATCATAAATTTCACTGAGTGAATGCACAAAAGTGCAAGTGCTCAAATGGGTGGGCATGTAAAATTATCGCCCAGAGGCATAAAGATACTTGCTAATGTATTCAAACATGTATCATTGTGGGGCACAGAGGTTTAAAGTGGCAATACATGTAAAATGGTTAAAGGGGCAATTAAGAAAAATCAAAATATCAAAATCAATCAATAAATGGTGAAGAAAATGGACATATTATATAAGACTGGAATTAAAATATACTGAGTGAACGCACAAAAGTGCATAGAGTATTTTCTGATACTCTCCCATCTGGTACTTGTCTCCCACCTACCGTCACCCCTTCGGGGGTGCTTTCTGCTTTCTTCTCTCCAGCGGAGCCTGTATTGATTTGAGGGATATAAAGGGAGAAGGACCACCTTACAACTAAAGACTTTTCAAAAAGGACATTCATCTAATTAAGAACACTTTATATTTATATGGATCTGACATCTCTCAAGACATTTTTTTTTTTAAATCTGTTTTTATTTTGAGCTTTTTTATATTTTTTTGAACCGCAACAATAAAGCATTATATAGACAGTACAAAAGAAAGTACAACTTTTGGCATTACTATATAACATATTTCTACCACATAGTCATATTAATGCCTCCACACCAGTAAAAGATAGGAGTAGAACAAAACTCCATTAACAGATGTACAAATTAACTGTGTATTGGCCGCTTACGAATGCTAACTATCAAAAAATAAGTAAATAGAAACAAATTGCAGATTGGGGGAGGAAGGGAAACGAATCAGGGGAAGGGAAAAGAGATCGGAGCACCGTCAGTAGCCTTGGATCAGGTGAGGCCTGGCATAGCCTGATTAAAGCATTGATACCAGGGGAACCATATCGAATGAAACTTTTCAACTGTGTTAGTTTGCAAACTAGTAATATACTCCATGGATGCTATATAGTTAACTCTATTAATGAGACACATCTGCGAAGGAACTGTGCAGGATTTCCATTACCTAGCAATTAAAGTTTTGGCTGCATTGCTAATATGTGTTGCTAATTTCAGGTCCCTTTTATTCATATCTGGGGGCGGCAAGTTAAGCAGTACATGTACGGGGGCCTTCGGGAACTGCACACCTGTCACCTGTTGAATCAAAAGTATCGCTATGTCCCAGAAATGGCTGACAAGAGAACAGTCCCACCAGACATGCATAAAAGTACCCACCGCCCTTCCACATCTCCAGCATGTCGATGAGGTTTGCGGAAACATTTGGTGTAGCTTTTCTGGTACCAAATACCATCTGGAATATATTATAAAGTTTGTTTCGCGAATGGAGACACTAATGGAAGCCTTAGCGATTGCCTCCCTAATCGACTCCCAATCTTCCCCATCCAGGACACATTTCAAGTCACTCTCCCAAGCAGATTCACAAACGAGCTGAATGTTTGATTGTTCCGCCAAGACGGAATTATATATGGTTGAGATAGTCCCCTTTTGGACCTGTGATCGGTTACAAAGATCCTCAAAAGGAGTCTTTGCCCGAAAGTTAGATGACCTGGTCTGCGACTGAACAAACCCCCTGACTTGCAAATATCTAAAAAGGAGAGAATGAGAAAGGGTGTGTTTTTCCTGAAATTCTGTGAATGAGTTTGGCGCGGAAGGCCCCAAAATATGCTGAAATCGGTCTACCCCAGTGGCCTTCCATGGATCACTAATGCTCCTCTGCTGCCCTTGCGGGAAGAGGGGATGGCTCCAAATGGGTGATAGCGGAGAAGGATATGGCCCCAGTTTTAGCTGTCTGTTAAGGCGGTCCCATAACTGAAGAGTGAAGCGTGGAGCCATGGAAGGAAACCCAGGGAGGGCAAATCAGCAAGGGCGGACTCAATATCAACCCACTTTTTGGTACCTGGTGTCAAATGCCAGGATATAATCTGATTGAGGTGAGCTGCGTGGTAGTATCTGGCTAAGATTGGAAGCCCCAGACCTCCACTAGTAGTACACCTAGCTAATTGAGTACGATTCAAACGCGGCTTTTTCCCCTGCCAAATAAACCTCGAACACTGGGACTGTAGCAGGGCCAACACCGAAACGGGGACAGGAACGGGGAGGGTCTGAAAAAGATAAAGTAGGTGCGGAAGAAAGTTCATTTTTAACAAATTAATTCTGCCAATCCAAGAGATGAACTGATCCTTCCAGCGGTCCAGATCTCGGATCAAAGTAGCTATCATAGGAGAATAGTTAGCCCCATAGAGTGACGCATAATTTTTGGTAATCATAATTCCCAGGTATTTAAGTTGAGACGGCCTCCACTGGAAACTATATTCGGCTTCCAAAATCTGCAACAGCCGATATGGGATATGCATAGCCAAAGCCTCTGACTTAGAGCCATTGACCTTGTATCCCGAAATTTGTCCATATCTCTCAAGGGCCTTCATTAGGTTGGGGATGGAGATTAACGGATTCGACAAGGTTAAGAGGATGTCATCCGCAAATAATGATAGCTTATATTGAGACGGACCCACCTGAATACCTGTGATATCAGAGGACTGTCTGATCATGGCCGCCAGGGGTTCGATACAAAGCGCAAATATTAAAGGTGAAAGCGGACACCCCTGTCTAGTGCCATTCTTTAGGGTAAAGGGATCAGACTGTATGCCATTAGTCATTACTATTGAGAACGGATTAAAGTATAGGGCATGAATTGCTTGCATGAAATTGCCGGAAAAGCCAAACGTCTCTAGGGTGTGGAACATGAATGACCAAGAAATACGATCAAACGCCTTCTCGGCGTCGAGGGCTAGTACCACCGAAGGAGTTTTAACGGAATTAATATGATGAATAAGGTCAACTGTTCTCCTAGTATTATCCGATGCCTGTCGGGAAGGGATAAATCCTACTTGATCCGGGTCAATCAAATTCTCCAAGACCCCTTTTAGCCTGGTGGCCAATACTTTAGCAAACAGCTTGAGATCCGTATTTATTAGCGAAATGGGTCTAAAACTGGCGCATAAGGTGGGGTCCTTCCCTGCCTTGGGGATCACCACAACCTTGGATCTAGCAGAATCCGGATGGAATTTACCATTGTGCAATATAGAGTTAAAAAGGGAGGTGACATGGGAGGTTAAAGTATGGGAAAAGACTTTATAATAGGCCATGGGAAAACCATCTGGGCCTGGGGCCTTAGAGGGTTTTTGAGAAGCTAGCGCCGCCGACACTTCTTCCTCTGTGATGTCCCTGCTCAGTCCCTGCGCTGACGTGGCACTTAACCTGGGGAGCTTTAGCGACGACAGGTATGCCTGTGTCTCTCTAGTTAAAGCAGCGCTGTCCATAGCGGGTTTAAGGTTATACAGCTTTTCATAATAATCTTTAAAAATTGTGTTAATCTGTAGCGGGTCATATGTTAACTGTCCTTGCGAGTCTCTAATGGAGACTATAGCTTGCGCTGCCTTTTTAGCCCTGAGTCTATTTGCCAGAAGAGTGTCCGCTTTATTACCCTTATCATAAAATTTTTGTCCCGTCCAGCGCAAGGACCGTTCCACCTGCTCGACTAATAGACTATATAATTCGGAACGTTTAACATTGAGCTGAGCTAGTGTAGTCGCAGAAAGGGTACGTTTATGCTCTTTAAACGAACTTGAAACCATAAAAACCTGTAGCGCTATTAAAGGAAGGGGGGAGGGCTGTAGAAAAAACAAAGGGCTGGGCGGAATCCAGGGTGCAAACAAAAGCCTTATCTTCGACCCGTTATACAGTACTAACCCCGCCCACCTTGAACTTTAAGTAAAGTGTCCCGTGCCCCCCCCCTCATAGATTTATAATATACTTTATTAAAAGAAACACAATAGAATTAAAGAAAAGAAAAGAAAAAGAGAAAAGAGAAAGGAGAGAAAAAAAACAAAAAACAAAACCACAATGGATACATCACTCCAAACACTAGAGTCCACTGTCAGCTTGTGGGTCCGGCGGAGGTCTCCCGGGTTCCTCTGATGACGGGGCTAATTGAAGCTTTCGCAGTAAAATACGTCCCTCGTCGGGGGTCTTGATACTGTGTTGTTTGCAATTAACCTCTACCACTAGGCGAACAGGGAAGCCCCACTTGTATTTGTATCCGTTTTCCCGCAGAGGGACGGTAATGCTTCTCAGATCGCGGCGCTTAGCGATAGTAGAAGGGCTCACTGTCCGATGGCTTGGAACGGAGTGCCCGATGAGCTCGTTCAATGTAGATTTGTTGGCCTTTGAGTTCAGGAACCAGATATTCAAACAGCCGTGTAAGAAATTATTGAATGTCCTGGCCCCCCACCGACTCCGGGACATTACGAATTCTTAAATTGTTCCGCCTTTCCCTATTCTCCAGATCCTCGTTCTTCTCTTTAAGGAACTCAATTTCCCTACTTAGGTAAACCATATCTTGTTCCATCTCTCCTTGCGATTTGGCTACTTTTTCGGTACTCTGTTCCAACACTGTTGTGCGTTGGTGAAGGGAGGAGAGGTCTGAACGTAGGTCTCCTATGGCCTTTTGTAATTCAGAAGCAAAAGAGTTTTTTAGGTCTAGAATCATGGCTTGCAAATTGTGAATATCACTCTTTGTAGAAGGTATCAAATCAATCTCATCCTCCTGATCTCGGTCATCTTGTGATTGAGAAGAAGTGGCGGGGGTTTTGTCTTTCCTTAGAAAGTGCTAAGTAATTTCTGTCGCCCCTCTCTTTGGATTATGAGATTGTAGTTTATTCATTTTGGAAAATGAAATAAAGAAAAAGTATGCAGTAAAAAAATGAAATAAAAGTTAAAGAATGCAGCAGAGGTGATTTGTTCCTTGTGTGGATCTTGGAGCGCCAGGTGGGGGCCGCTTACAGATGCATTGGGATGTCACCCACTGGCAAGAAAACCTTTTGGTATTCTTGGTTAGCCTATCTGGAGGGTTTAATATGGATTTTCTTCCCTAACAGTTACAAGGGGTGCACAGATTCCCCCTGAACCAGTGTCCAGGAAAGGGTCTCAGTGCACACTGTTTTTCCAGTAGGCCCTGAATGTGAGGATAATGTTGCTGCACTGACTTACTGGAGCTGGCAGACTGCAGTATGACACCCTCTGTGCAGATCCACAAAATGGCCGACGGATGTGGCTGGAAAAGGCCCAGTATTGCAGGAGCAGGGGGGAGACTCTTACAGATGTATGGTGCTTCTACTAGGCTGGAAGCCTCCCAGAACAGGACTCCAGAGGTCCAAGCAAACGGGTAGCCGCAGAGGAGGGAAAGTCCTGCAGGATCCGTCCCGTTATTTGGTGCCTAGCACTGTCCCAAGATGGCCGCCGGGCTCCTCGTTGCCTGTGGAATCCCACTACCAAGCCGCCAGGCTGCTTCCCCAGCACCCCACTACCAGATGCCAGGCAAGGGGCTCCTCCAGGGCACACCGCTCACGTGGGTTACCACCAGGCTTCCCGCACGGATAACTACAGGCCCAGCGCCGCAGAGATGGCAGAGAGCCGATCACCTGCGCTGAAAGTCTCCCCAAAGGGATGCAAACGGCACCGCTTAAGCACCGGATCGTCAGGCAGGTCAGTGTCGGGTGTGTAGATGGCTTGCAGGGGTATTTGGCCCCAAAACGAGGTAGGATAACGGGACACCCGGGGAGCTCCTGAGAAACGCGTCCACTCGCCGTGCCAGCCAAACCACGCCCCCCATCTCTCAAGACTTTTAACCTCTAAGTGATTGGTTTTACATATTTAACAGAATTTTATATACACTTTGAAAGGAGTTTTCCTCATTTTAAATTACTGAATTGATTATTATTTTTTTTATTATCTAATTTTGAAGTTTTTAGTGGTATTGAAACTTCCATAATCTCTTTTTATTGGTCTTTGTGTGTTATATCGCCATCTAGTGTTTGAATAACACTATTGCTCTTTATTCTTTGCAATTTGCACATCTGAAGTTCAATTATTATTATTTTTATATTTGATTTCTCTTAATTTCCTCTGGCTTTATTACTTTATAGTTCCTTCTCGGTTTTCCCGGTATATATCTATTTGGGCAGATCCGTGCCTTTCCCTTTTCCTCCCCTTTTTTTTAGTGCCTTATCACACTTTGAAATTTTATCTTTACTCTTGTGTTGGGGACTAGTGGTACCCCTTAGTGATATTTGGCTGCTTTTTATATTTAGTTCGGTTGCGCCTTCTTCTACCCAATTCAGCAAGTTCAGAGAGTTACTTACTCTTGATGCTGTTGATTAATCTAAGTGTTATTATACAAGTTCAATTACGTTGTTGACCTTTGACCATTAGAAAATGAGAAAATTGTGGTTGGATAAAGCAATGCTCATTATCATATTTATATGTTTCATACTTTATTTTTCATCTTTTTGTTGTCAAAATTAGGTTATGCCCTCACTGTCTAACATTGTGATTATTCTAGGGATTTGTCTCTCTATGGACCAGAGTAGGGAGACCCATGCTCCTGCCAATATCTGCATAGTTCAATGGCCGTTGGAGGGAACAGGATGAATCATAATTCCACATCCGCAGCACACACACACCTCTTGACATGAACACTAGTACTCCCATACATGATATACACATCCCAAGCTTTAAATTAGTATAATGGAATGTTGGAGGCTTGAATACGCCTATAAAACACAAAAGGTCACTTCCTTTTTGAAGAAGTCTAGGGCTGATGTTGTCTTCCTGCAGGAGACCTATTGGAGAGCTTGGGATTATTGCACACTACGGGACACATGGATTTCATGCCCATCCAGGTCAAGATCTAGGTGAGTAGCGGCCATTCTCAGTCGCAACTTAAATTACTCTATTAATAAGCAATATTTGGAGCAGGAGGAGAGACACCTCTACTTGGATGTCTAAATCAATAACCATAGGTACTCGTTTCTAAATGTATATGCTCCAAATGGTTCTGCATACTCCTGTTTTGAATTAATAACTAATTTCTTGTCACAAAGAAATGTGCCCAATTTGATCATAGGAGGCGACTTCAATATGATGGCATGATAGATAGCGATAGATAAATTCCCCTCAGGTAGAGCTTGTTGGTCTTCACAGTGGCAAGCTTTTTAACACCTCATCAACATACACACTCTAGTGGATCCCTAGCGTCTCCATTGTTAAACTCACTTTTCTGCTGCACATGGAACTCTGTCACATATTGATTATTTTTTGATAAAGGATAGTTTAATAACATATCTTAAGGGCACTACTATTATGGATATCCTAATTTTTAACCATGCACCAATTTATCTTACTGTTGATTACCCTGTGATGTCAGCAAGCCTTTGGCACTTCCCGAGTTATTTGTCTCAAACTACTGATTTTCGCCAATATCTAGCAGGAAAATGGGGCGAGTACCTTGATGACAACGTTAAACACTGGGACAACTCGGATTGGTTCTGAGTAGCATTGAAGGCGGTCATGAGGGGCCACATTATTGTATACTAGACCCATAGAAAATGGAAAACTAGTGCCAAAGTAGCTGATCTTCAACAATTTGTATCGTTTACCTTCCATTAATACATAGATAATCCCTTAGAGGTAACAATAGTGGCATACAAACACGTTAAACACACCTTAGAAACTTTTTTGACAGCTCAAGCAAAACTAAATTTTGACTACACCAATCAGAAATTTTACAGATGGGGGAATAAGCCAAGCGGGTCCTTGCCAATATGACAAAACTCTGGAAAATAAAGAGTCAGTTACCATGTTAAGAAATAGATAACTGGCAATTAGGGTATAAATACTGGGCGCATAACCAATGGTTCTTAACTGGAATAAGTCCTATATCTTGTTCAAATGTTGGAGTGTTCAATATCCTTTTTTAGTTCAGTACTCATATACTGCAGAAAAGTCCTCCTCTGGATGGTAATGTTCTCAACCGGATGTAATGTGGAACTTATATACACCCCGTAAAAAGGAATTCCGCACAGTAATTTTGTTACGACATCTACGTTACTTGTTGCAACGTAGATCGTGTGACCGCATATACGCAATCTAAATTGCAACAAGTAACGTAGATGTTGTAACAAAATTACTGCGCATGCGCAGTAGCTCATATCGGAAAACTCCAGCCGCATATGCAATGCGGCCAGAGCTCTACATACGACCCCATGTCTCTGCAGCCTCTCAATATCCCCATTATGTCTCTACAGCCCCCCTCCCAATATCTCCATCATGTCTCTGAGGCCCCCCAGTATTCCCTATCATGTGCCTTCAGCCCCCCTCAATATTCTCCATTATGTTCGTCCAGCCACCTCAGTATTCCCCATAATGTGCCTCCAGCTCCCTTCATTATTACCCATAATATGCTTGCAGCCCCCCTCAGTATACCCCATTATGTGCCTCCAGCCCCCCTCAACATTCCCCATCATGTGTCTCCAGCCCCCCACCAGTACTCTCCATCATATGCCTCCAGTCAGTGGCGACCCTAGGCAGTATTCCCCATCATATATATCCAGCCTCCCTTCAGTATTCCCCATTATGTTCCTCCAGCTCCCTTCAGTATTCCCCATCATGGACCAGATTCAGACCCCCGCACACTTTCCTTGCGTGCGGGGGTCTGTAATTATGCGAGACAGAGGGGAGTGCTCACATCCTGTCACTCCCCTCTGTTGTGCGGGCTTTATGGCAGTGTAAGCCTGCATTAACTCAAAAGTGCAGATCAGCGGTCCGTACAACCGCTGATCCGCTACTGTGTGGCTGCCCTCTCCCACATTGTACACTTACCAAGCACAGCCCAAAGCACAAAAGTCTGTCCGATTGTTTATATGCTAGGGTTACTATAGTAGCCCTAGCGTAACATCATGCGCCCTCCAGTGAAGGCAGGTCACTTACACACCTTGCGTGCGTAAGTGACCTGCCGTTATTAAATCTGGATACGGTCCCATATGATTCCAGCCCCACTTAGTATTCCCCATAAAATGCCTCCAATTCCCCTCCCTCCCCCCAGTATTCCTCATAATATGCCTTCAGTTCCCCTCCCTTCCTGTATGAGCTGCTGCAGCTGTAAGCGATTTTCTGTAACTACTGCAGCAGCTCATACATAAACCTCTTGTATGAACCAGGGGAGCACTCAACCATCCTGAAATCACATGGTGCCATTCAAATGGGTAAGGGGACAGATTACCTTCATTGGTGTACAAGTTACTAAAAAGCCTGCCTCCTGGGGGGCTTCCGGTGGGCGGGCTGTCAAGATGGCCGCATTTTAACGAGCTCCTCGGGCACAGCTCTCCATCTGTTGCCATCCGGGGGTTAGTGAGCCCATTACACCAATGCCCCCCCCCCCGTGACTTGCTGAGGAAAAGTGCAGGCAAGGATTGAGACTTTGTCTGGCTCCCTGCACCTCATCTTCCCGGAAGCACAGCCCGACAATTGCGGGCGCCGCGGCCTCCATTACGCCCACGTGGTGTGTGCCGCTTGCCTACAACCCCCCAATCACCATTACATAGGCACCGCTGTGTTCTTTGAGGCCCCTGAAGACACTGCTTACTCTTACCTGGGAGAATTGGCAGACAGGCTGCATTGTGCTTCCAGCTATAAGACCGAAGGGTGCTGCGGCCTCCATCACATACCCGCGGAGCGCACCGTTGCTCTCTGCTCTGAAGCCTCTCCTGTGCTCTTGGGAAGACGCAGCTGGACCCCCGGTGGCTTCTGGACGAACTGCTTCTTTGGCTGACAGGCTGCGGAGAGGTCCCTGAGTGTGTGGTCCCAGTTAGAACGAGGAAGCTGACCCAGACGGTTGGATAAGCTGTGGCTGGATATCTGTCCCCCCTGAGTGCAGCCACCGGGCTGTGTGATCATTTCTGTGCGAGGTGAGCATCAGCTCTGGTGCATGCCTGCTGCCCACGTGGTGCTGGCCTTGTTGAATCCTGTTGTGGGGCTCCATATCATACCCTGGAAGCTCCCCCTCTGATAATCTCCCTGCTAACTAACTGTTTTAAGCCCTAGTTGTGAGGGTAAAATCTATTTGGACGGAGGCTGCGTTAACCCTGGGTGCCAGGATCAGATCACAGTCAGGACCAGAGTTGCTAAAGTCGTCCACTGTAAACACCTGGGCCCCAACATCTTTACTCTTATGCTTTCTGCTCAGTTTTGAGAATTTCACACAGGAGAAATTACATAGAAGCCTATTGGCAGCACCTCCACTTTTCCCTGCGGGATGGACGTTACAGGCAATACCAGGAAGTTTTTTCTAACTCTGCAATTCTTTCAAGCTGCCAGCAGATGGTGCTGTTGGACTACAGATAGCGCTTCCTGGCTGTTTTCAAGAAACGTCTGCAATCCAAGCTGCAAGAGCACTGTATACAAATTATTTTTTGTGTATATCTTAGATCCTTGTGAGGGGTGGGTGGCATTTAGGGGTTTCAGTGTTCAGTGCTCATATTTTCTTCTTACCTAAATAGTAGCTTGATTGGACATGTTGGGGTCATAATTAACAATACTATAGTACACTGTTTTTGATGTAGTATTTTTCTTAGAAATCTGCACTGTGTCTCTCTTATGATCATATCCTTGTTTGAATAAGGGGTAGATACAACTCTAGAGATGTTTTAAAGTGTATTGGGGGAATCAATAGGGTCCTGCTTTACACTGCTCCATACCATCCCAGATGTGGCAGCTATAGCAGCTCCGTGAGTGATCACTACTGTTACAGAACTTTGTGGTACTATATCTTGTTGTCTTACTAGCGCTGTACCCTTGAAACTGTTTTTAGTTGGTTTAATGATAGCTTAGTGGAATAAGTGTTCTTACATCCTGATATAACTTAGCCTTTTATTTCTTGAAGGTGCACACTCTAAAGTTTATGTAAACGCTTAAAACATCCTAAGGGTGACCTGCCTGTCTAGTATTTATCCTGTACATAATCTGGTATGAAAAGGTATTTAGAACGAGGGCTACCTGACAAAATGGGCAAGGACAAACCAGGAGCACAGTCCACGCGCTCCCAAAAGTCTAACCCACCATCCCCTTCGTCTCCCTCCTCCCCGTCTTTGTCTCCACAGGAAGAGGCAACTAACTCTCAGACCCCCTCTAGTCAAATTGCTGCCCCATCAGCGGCTGAAACTGCAAGAGAAATGTGGCAGATTATTATGCCCCTCATTGATCAACGCTTGGAAGCGTTCCAAACAAACATTTCATCCCTGGTGTCACGTATCGAAGACAGTGAAAAAAAGATTGTGACATTAGAACAAAGAGTGAGTGATGTTGAAGATATCTCAACGTCCTCACAAAATCTTTTACTATCCCAGAAATCTATAATCGATTCCCTCTTATCTAAGGTTGATGACCTGGAAAACCGCCACAGGAGGAACAACCTTCGATTTGTGGGAATCCCAGAGTCCATTAAAGGTTCAGACCTCATGGACCTATTACAAATCGATCTAATCCAAACTCTCAAAATTCAACAAGATGGGGGAGGAGTGACTATCGAACGGGCGCATAGACTTGGCCCGGAACGTAGGATGGCGAACGAAAGACCAAGAGCGGTGATCGCTAAGTTCTTAAACTTTAAGGACAAAGAAAATATCCTACAGGCCTATCGCAAGGGCGGCCCACTTACTTTGCGGTCTTTCAAAATCCTGATATTTCAGGATTTTTCTACTGTTTTATCCCAGAAACGAAGGGTGTTTGCCCCCTTATGTAAGTGTTTGTTCGAGAACCACGTCAAATTTGCTTTATTATACCCAGCAAGATTGCGTATCAACCATGAGGGCCAGACTCACCTTTTTGAGGACGCAGTAGCGGCGCGCGAGTTCATCAAGCATATGTCTCTACCAGATGACCCACTATATAGGTCACCCTCGGGGTCCCAAAGCCCATGACCATTTGGCAAGGGCAGCACGTTAGATTGATTTGGCATGTAGGCCACGATATGTTAGTTGTTAAGTTCAATTTAGTT
>WWET01010462.1:0-15140 GCA_011038615.1 Limnodynastes dumerilii
AACACAGCAATCCCAAATCAACAGAAATTAGATGAAATAAAGACATGTGAAAACAAGTGTGTAGGCTTTATTTTCCCCCTTGTGATGCAGCCGGGCCCTTCCAGGTGAGCTGTGCAGACACTGTATCCTCCGTGGCCATGGACATGTAAAAAAAGTAGAAAGGGATTATTAGACATTATCATAAGGACACACACGTAGGGCCTGATCCAGACCTAGTTAAGTGCATGAACTTACTTACTCCAAGGCTAAACCATGGTGATTGCAGGGGAGTCATATTTCATCTGTTGATAACAGTATTAGGGGTAAGAGTTGATGATTACATTCACTTCCCCTGAAATCAACATGTTTTAGCCCTGTAATAACTAAGTTCAAGCACGTAACCAGGTCTGGATCAGGCCCATAGACACGCTTTGACATTTGCTGGCAATTGTGTGGGCATACTTACTTTTTTTCCGTGGTGCAGCCGGGCCCTTACAAGTGAGCTCTGCAGACACGTTCACATGTAATTGAGAGTGATGTTTTCTTGAAAATAAATGAGTCAACAAATGATTACTAAGAGATCTACATCACCATTTCAAAATTACTATAATTTACACTTACATATCCGTTCAGACTGCTACACATTAATGTGCATTATACTTACATGTAAAGAATTCTGTGATCAAAGAACTTCGGATCTGACTTCCAATGTTCCGTGCCACAGGAGCAGCAGAGGGCGTCAAATCAATGTCCAGATCAAGATCTGGATCTACATCCTCCAGTAAATGGTTTATGACACAAATATTGTGCAATATAGCACAACAAATAATGTTGTCACAAACCTTTTCTGGGGAATAAAGCAGCACACCACCGGTTCTGTCTAAACATCTGAACCTTGTTTTTAATAGACCAAAGGTTCTCTCTATTACTTCTCTGGTCCTGATGTGCGCAAATTGAAACCTCCTCTCTGCTGCTAATGTTGGGTTGGACAAAGGAGTCATCAACCATGGTCGACATCCATATCCAGCATCTCCTAATAAAGAAATTTAAAAACAAGATTTATAATAAAGAAGGCAAAAATACAAAACCAATCAAATTCAAAAAATACAATATTAGTGAACATGATGATGCAAAAGTTTTATATGCAAAAAAAAAAAATTTAAATAATTAAAGTTTAAGTCACCAAGCAGCCATCCATGTGGAAACTGATTGTCCTCAAATTTTCGGAATATTCCACTCTGTTGAAGAATGTAGGAGTCATGCGATGACCCCGGAAAGCCAGCAACGACATTCATGATCCGCATCTTCGCGTTGCATACCATCTGCACATTGAGGGAATGAAAAAATTTTCTGTTCTTAAATATTTCTTCATTTAATTTTGGTGGGCAAAGTGCTATATGGGTGCAATCAATTGCACCCAGCACATTGGGAAACTGCGCAATGGCATAAAAATCGCTTGCACAAAGCTGCAATAACCTGGGATAAATGGTGGCTACATGTAGGTTGTGAAAGCCCACCACCAATGCTGTTTTGAAGTGTGCCAGTTCCCAAAAAATGTAAAGCCCCAAGAAGTTTTAACATGCCTAGAACCACATGAGATTGGTGCAATTAATTGGTTCCAGGTCTGCTTTTAAAAGCTCATAAAGGGACTCGATGCACCCTCTAGACAATCGGTACATCTTTTTAATGTCCCCTTCTTGCATCATATCTAGGGAATGGCGTGGCCTATAACGACGGGGACGGGGTATTCTAACAGGACGTACAGAAGCAACAGAGCCGGAATCATCACCTGCATTTGAGTCTGGATGTTGCACTTGATTTGAGTCTGGATGTCAACTCCTCCATACAAGATGCAAACATCCAGATACAAACAGTGCGAGGTGAAGGTACCAACTCCATTTTATAAGGTTATTTAAATGGTCGGCACAAATCAAAGGGGCTGTTATATTTAATGTGTTGAAAAAAAAAAGGGGCAATATACTATAAATGTTCCTAAATGATGGTAATGCTAATACTAATAAATGAGGGGAAAAATGTGGTATGTATTGTGCAATATATAATAAAAGATAAGATCAATCTCAGCTGTATGTAGAAATCCTTTGAAATCAGATCCAGGGTTCTCCTCTCAGCAGAAAAGGAATGGTCAGGAAAATTAACCCCTATTTATGTTATTGGAGCATACCAATGACATTGTATTAACAGGGGTGCCACACTGAAAAAATGTAACATGACTCTTTCTATAATTTATGCTGTTCTATATAAAAAATGACACAATGGCAAAAGATTTTTTATTGTTGGGGTACATTTGACTTCAAACTTTACTATTTTCAGTAACTTCACACATACAACGTTAAAAATGCGCACCTCATAGAGATCCCATTAGCGTTAAAATAACGCTGCTTTTTTAACGCTAATAGGGAATTGAATAGTACACACATTTATTTCTATGAAGTGTTAAATTAGCAGCGTTATTTTAACGCTGCGGTAAAAATACGCTAATTGAATTAGCGTTAAAAATTTCGTAACAGAACTTATTATATATTATTATTATATAGTCAGATTTAAGGAGTAGTGTGAAAATTGCTATAAATGCATACATTATACCTCCCAAGTGTCCTGATTTGAGCGGAACAGTCCCGCTTTCGGAGGACTGTCCTGCTGTCCCGCCTGCCCGCCTCACAACTTGTCCCTAAAGATCACACTCTCGGGACAAAGTTGTTCTTTTTTTTAAAAGCCCCTGCCACTGTGTATGTGGCTGGGCTTTTTACAGCACTCAACGGGAAATACAGGGTCCCTACGGGAACCCTGTAGGACCAAATCTTTTACTGAATGGCAGTGACCTTAACCTATATGGTCACTGCCATTCAAATAAGGGATTTGGTCCTACAGGGCTCCTGTAGGAGCCCTGTATAAGCAGCAGTCACGTGATCTCAGAACAGATGCCGCGTAGAGAGAGGGAGAGCCTCAGTGGGAGCGCCACGGAGGAAGGCAGAAGAAATCAAAGGTAAGTAAAAAATATAACTGATCTGACATGAAAGCTGGCACTGTCATTAAGGGGCAAATGGAGGCTGGCATTAAGGGGGCAGATGGAGGCTGGCAATAAGGGGGCAAATAGAGACTGGCATTAAGGGGGGCAGATGGAGGCTGGCAATAAGGGGGCACATATAGACTGGCAATAAGGGGGCACATGGAGGCTGGCATTAAGGGGGCAGATGAAGGCTGGCATTAAGGGGGAAGATGAAGACTAGTATTAAGGGGGCAGATGGAGACTGGTAATAAGGGGGCAGATGGAGGCTGGCAATCAGTGGGTAGATGGAGGCTGGCACTGGCTTTTGGGGGCAGACATAGAGGCTGGCACTGGCAATAGGGGGCAGATGGAAGCTGGCTCTGGCAATAGGGGACAGACATGGAGGATGCCAATAATAATAAGGGCAGACATATGGAGGCTGGACATATAAACAGGGACAGACATATGGAGGCTGGACATATAATAATGGGCAGACATATGAAACCTGGACATATGATAAGGGACAGACATGGAGGCTGCCCATAGTACGTGGAAGACATGGAGCCTGGCCATAATAACAAGGGGCAGACATGGATGCTGGCCATAATAATAAGGGGCAGACATGGAGGCTGGTCATAATAATAAGGGGCAGACATGGAAGCTGGACAAATAATAAAGGAGCAGACATTTATTAAAGGGGCAGACATATGGAGGCTGGATGCTAGACAAATAATAAAGGGGCTGATATGTAGGCTGGACGTATAAACGGAGGGAGACATATGGAGGCTATACAAATAATAAGGGGCAGACATTTGGATGGTTAAATTATTAAAAGAGGCATGCACTAGACCCGCTATGTGGGCATGCCAGATACACCCACTTTCCCCAGACACGCCCACTAGCAGTACAAGGCACACCCCTTCTACCAGGCTGCGAAAATATGTCCCTCTTTACAATTCTCAAATGTTGGAAGGTATGATACATTACTACTCTTATTAAAAGAGTTTCAGTTTAATTTAATGGACTTAACTTTGAACTGGCTAATTTTCATATATATCATATATTTGCACTAGGAATTTTCATTATCTGTCACCTTTGTATGCATTAACACTATCTATATAAAAGCACAATTTCTGTGTTTACCACCCACATTTCATATTGAAAATGATTGAATACTGCTATCTCTGTATTTTTTAGCGCAGTCCGCTTAACTCTGTATTGTTATAATTCACACATATTGTAGTGAATTATCTATGTGTCTAGACTAGCTGCTTTTTATAAAACACAATTGTGCACAATTAATAATAAATAAGTGCAACTTACGCAGTTGCTAGCCCGTTATGACAAAATGGCCAAATACATACAGATACAAAGAGCGGCACTCTGAGATTATTAAAGCACTAGGAGTCCATCATGGCTTCTGTTTTCAGTTCTAATGACAACATTTTTATATTTAAATAATTCTGCAGAGCGCGCACCGCGGAGGACAGAGCCGGAGGAGAGGCAGCAAAGGTAAGTTTATTATACAGTGCTTAAAAGTGGTTGAGGAATGGTGATTTACATAGAGGGGGCACAAAGACTGGGTGGACACAAAGGGGTCAATAGTAGCTAAATGGACACAAAGAAGGGGGCAATAAGGCTGAATGGACACAAATACAGAGGGGACCAATAAGGTTGCCTGGACACAGAAGGAGGCATTAAGGCTGAATAAACACAGAAGGAGAGGCATTAAGGCTGAATAAACACAGAAGGAGAAGCAATAAGGAGGGACACACATAAAGAGGTGGAAATAAGATTGGCTGGATACAAAGAGGGGGAAATAATACTGGTTGGAAACAGAAGGAATGGGAAATACGGCTGGTTGAAAACACAGAAGGGGGGGGGTATAAAGCTGACTGGACACAGAAGGAGGAGTTATAAGACTGGTTGGACAAACGGGGTTAACATTAAGGCTGACTGTCCACAGAAGGAGAGAACAATATGGGTGATTGGATATATAGAAAGAAGCTATTAGGTGGGATGGATGGTAGGAGTAAAAGACAGCAAGGGTTAATATAATGGTAAATAAACTGATAAAGGATAATATATCTATATATTTATTTAAAAAAAATGTTTAAGTAACAATAAGTGTATGCATGATGTATGTATATTATATGGGCACAGTCATGCCCTTAAATTAAGGTTGACTATAATAAACAGCATTCCGCCATTGACTTTCGGTCAGAGGGGGGGCATGGTGTTTGACGGGCTGTAGCTCAGAAAGTATCTTACACATTAATATGAAATTTGCATCAGGTCTTAGGAAATCGTCTCCTTGTGCCATATGCCAATTTATATTAAAATATGTAAAAATAAAAAAATTGGAACAGGTTAAAGTGGTAAATGTTGCTGCTTTTTTCTACTTCCTGTTTTCAAAATCCATATTACATTAACAATTAATTGGGAAGGTATAACGCAGTGCAAAAAGGGTCTTTTCACTAGCTGTTTGTTTTGTTAGGTAGCTGATGCTCCTGGGGAGTGCCTTTGGGGGGTGAGATTTCAGAGAAAATGCCAGGAGTTTTACAATTTAGGAAAATGTGCTGCATTATACAGATAGGAGAGAGATTTCACAGTTCATAACGTTGCGCATGTCAAGTAAGAGCCCTCTGCTGGGTGCACTGACACTGCCTTCACATGAGAGGAGCAAGATGGCCACTTCCCTCGCACAGAGATTTTCCTCTGTGCTGGAGGAGATTACAGTCTTATTACCTCCTCCTGGTTGGCTGGGAGTGTTTTGGGAGTGTTTTGGGGTTGAGGGGGCTCACTGTGAAAATCTGACATAGCTTTAAGAACAGATTTATAAGCTCTGTAGTCTGTGTGAGGCACCAGCCGCCCCAGTGACATCACATAATTTATTCACTGCATTGAGGGGTGGGAGATTTGAATCTGGAGCAGCTGTAACTGACTGGAGAGCAGGTGGCTGCATTAAGCACAGTTCCCCAGAAGCATTAAGCCAGCCACTTCTACATAAGAGAATATGGGAGCAGTGAAAGCAGAGAGGTGATTTTTAACACAGCAGGACACAGAACTTTATTCCCAAGTCAACAGCTGCTGAGACACAGTATTACACAGGCTTTTCCAATCTGCAGGAGCTAGAAGCTGTTTCTGGGTACTGTTGTTGTATGTAATGAGTGTAGGAAGATAAGAGCTGTACATGATCCTCTGCTCTCCTGTGTGACTGCCTTTCTTTCCCAGTTTTATCAGTTTTCTTAAAGCTGTCCTTTGTGTCTCCCAATGTGGGGCTATCAGCTGATCCCTGTGAGTAATGCTGACAGTTTTATGGCTGCTTTTCTGGGACTGAACAAACCCTTCATTTATACTCCTTTCAATGCTCTTTATAATATCTGTATGCAGTGATAATTGTGGGACTTAATAAACAGTTGAGCATAAAGCATTAAAGCATGGATCTGAATAAAGCTCAGTGTTAAATTCATACTTGTAACAGTATTTAGATTTCTTTAGACCTGTGCTTTAATATCTATTTGCTGTATTGCTAGCTGTACATGGGTTCCTCTGTGTGCAGCCTGCTGGTCCATATATTAACCCATGTACAGTCAGCAATACAGCAAATTCATATTAAAGCACAGGTCTAATGAAATCTCAGTGTTACAAGTATGAGTTTAATTGTAGCACCAGGCTGTACATGGGTTAATGTGCACGCTGTACAGAGCACACACATTAACCCATGCACAGCCAGCAGTTTCTTTATTATTATTATTTTTTAAACTGGTCAATGATTACATTGTGCCAGTGCAAGCTACAAATGCTTGAGGGACAGCAGTGCATAACTAATAACATTAAATAATAAAATCTATAAGAACACATTAGTGACCCTATCTCATCCATTTTGTTGCATAAATGCTAAATATTACACAATTAAATAATATTAAACAATGGTCCCAAAACTGAATGTAAAAATTACAAAAGGTGATGACTACAACTACTTCTATAAATCTATAAATTATATTATAATTTTAAGATGTCTTGGAATCTCTCTCTCTCTCTCTCTCTCTCTCTCTCTCGCTCTCGCTCAAATATTTTTTTTTATTTTACTATATAAAAATACTATGAAATTCCATAGACAAAAAACCTTGCGGTTTAACATGTCTGATTAAGGATTCCTACATTGACACCAAATTTTGAGACCATTAAAATGTCTGACACTCAAACTCCAAAAAGCAATGAAATTCCGACATTAAGGCTGGAGCCTTAATGGAAGTGTTCCTTAAGCTATACAGACATGGTATACCATCACATCCTGTCGTTCGCTGCAGATTCAGCACTATCATGGAGTGAGATTGCTGTCAATCACAAAATGGGGGAGCTGCTAATTCACAAATGTGTGCACTCCATTTATGCAACTGTAGATTTGAGCAGCTATCTAGCATTAAAGAGGGTACCCACAACTAACTAGGCATTGGTATCATTTGGCAATTGTATTATAAAAAAAAAATCTAATTTTTACAAGAAAATAGCTTAAATTCAGAAGGTTTTATTTCACCTACAGAAAGAGTTAATCTCCTCTTTCCTTACAGCACCTGCTGAATATTACCTTATAAATTTATTTGAACAACCTCTATTTTCTGTGTTTGTTTCAAATCTTGTCTGGGATAGCGCTGTTTCAGAGTGGCTATTTTGGAGACTTGGGGACCTCTGCCGGGGGCGATACTCAATTTAAAAATACAAAATATACGACCCGGAAATCTGACAGTTTTAGAGTTAGGACCACCAAAATAGAGAAGCTTTGTAAGTGGCTGGTGGTTTATCATATATCTGCAGATGTGTGTAAATAATTCTCTGACTTTTATTTTAAAGATAGAAAGTTATGATTAGTGATTGAAAAAGTAACTGAAATGTATAGCTTTACTTTTAGAGGCATTGCTAAAAATGTTGCTATTTATAAAACTGGACTGAGTGGGAGTCATACTGGGATTACCTTTTCTGAAAGTAGTTTCTCAGACCTGTAGCTGCATAGATGGCATGTGTGTATTCATGGATGGAGCTTTGCAATACTGACCTCCAGCAGGGACCTAGTGATGTAGCTACCACTCCAATGCCCCCCGCTCTGCTCTGAAAAAAAGACAGTGCAAGGCCTCTTCTGCTCATGATAATTTGGCAGTTTATAACCACTGTGGGTAAAAAGGGGCAGCTTTCCAACTTTGTGTCACAGTCTCCTTACCCCTGTAATCAAACCCACAGTTCTGTGAATTAGCAGCTCCACCATTTTGTGATTGACAGCAATCTCACTCCATGATAGTACTGAATCTGCAGAGAACGACAGACCTCCTGAGTACACATATAGCAGATGGATAGGGACTCACCTACAGGAGGTCTAAACAGCTAGTGTAAATATATGCGCTTCTTCCCAGGTAACCCAGTCGCCAGTCAGTGATTAGGGGTATATTCCCTATATTACCCCAAGCATATAAAGTAACGTATTAGCATATACGCTCCAATCAATATCAACAGAACGATCACAACAACGGTGCCAATACCAGTTCTTACACAAGTGGGAGAAAAATGTACTCTATTCCCTCCCCCTGTATCAGTCTATAAAAATAAAGTTCTTTCAGAGACAACTTGTTAGTAGATATTTCACAGTATTCCAATAGGTATCCTACTCACAACGTACACCTCTTGAAATTTATGCACATCATTTGCAGGATTCTCCTCAGTTTTGCGTCTTCCACTTTCTGAGATATTTAAGTAGAGGTCTCTAGTCCCGTGTTCCTCCGTTCAAGGTACATAGATAGCAAAAAAGAAGAAAGACACTTCATGGGACAGTATCGTATCGGCACTGAAATTTTATAAGTTCCGATTGAGAGATACTGCGCATGTGCAGTACTTCATTCATGCATCGCACAAAGGAAAAGCACAGCACCGACCCGCAGCTCATCGCGGGACCTCGGAGGAGGGGTGAGTATTAGTAAATAATGTGAAGGAAGCTGCCAGGCTCGCTGCGATGATAAGCGAGCCTGATGCAGCTTCCTTCACAGAGAACGAACAAGGTATGTAAATAGAGCCCTTAGTTAAGTGCTTGAACTTAGTTACTCCTGGCTGGGCCCCGGTACAGCAACTTCTTGGGGCCCCCCACCAACTGTTGATCGCAGCAGAAATGACTGTGCCGTGGCGAAGCGGCTGTCACAGGGGGTGTGGTCAACTGAGCCTCCTTGAATGCATGCCTGGCAGGTTTAAATCATACTAATATATATATATATATACACACACATACCTCTGGAAACCGTCACTCAGCTCCATCCATTCAAGAAACCTTGCTATAGGTGCTCATCTGGTATAATGGTACAATAAACAGGAAAAAAGATGGCACTCAATAGACTGTAGATAGTGCAAACAATGCTGCAGGGGGCAATTTTAATACAAATATAGGGTCCCAGCGTTTCACCGTGCACATTTTGTCTGTAACAATACCCCTGATGAAAGCTGCGGTGTGAAGCTGAAACGCTGGGACCCTGTATTTGTATTAAAATTGCCCCCTGAGGCATTGTTTGCACTATCTACAGTCTATTGAGTGCCATCTTTTTCCTGTTTATTGTACCATTATACCAGATGAGCACCTATAGCAAGGTTTTTTGAATGGAGTTGAGTGATGGTTTTCTACACTCTAATAATTCATATTAGAACTACTAACACTATTAAACACTCATCAACCAATTTAAGGTAGCAACCATTATAGAACCCACCCATAGGCTGTCAAACTGATAATATATAACCCGCCAGGAAAAATAAGTCCCAACTACACTTACTAAGAAGGAACAATCTAATAATCTAGATTTGAACCCAAATCCAAAACTGTATAGACCAACATTCAATTAAACTCAACTAAACTAAAGAAAACATGATAGATGTAGATGTTCGTTGAGGCCCCCTGGGGATGCTGTGCCCAGGGTATGGATCCACCTTGCTTCTAATTTCAGTAACGCTGTGTCACGATCTCCGCCACAAAATGAATATGGTACATAATCAATTAACTTGACAGGTAATCCAGGTAAAGAGTGTCCAGCCACGGTAAAATGATTAGCCACCGGTGGGTGTGGTACCGCGCATAGAAATTCCGAATTTCGAAAATTCGCCGAAATGCTAAAATTCGAAAAATGCATACACCTACATGTTTCTATTTATACTAGTCTGAAATTATAACCATTCTAATTCGAAAGTCTGTATTTCGAATACAACTTTATTTAGAAATAGTGTACATTTCGATACAGAACAAACTAGAATAAGCTTCAATTTCGAAAATTTTCTAGTAGAATGCTTTTTTTTGCGAAAAATCTACGCAATGCGTTAACTTTTGATTGTTGACAGGGATTGACTATACTTCCATATGAAGGGAGGGAGTGAGTGCTTTCAGCTTTAATTAGAGCTTTTTGCTTTCAGCTTTAATTTCATTTTATTTCAATTAATTTAGTTTAATTTTCTTTAATATAATTTCAACTTTAATTTGAGTGTATTTACTTCCAAATTAGGTGTAGTAATTACAATGATTTCTATATGTGCCTCCCACTTTTTAAGTGACCAATAGTAATGGTACAATTGACTCTAAAGCTATTTCATGGACATGTGTGGTCCATTCCCTTGTTATTTCATCATCTATTAAGCAGGTAAAAGGTCTGGTCAATTAAGCAGGTAAAAGGTCTGGAGTTGATTCTACATTTGCATTTTGGAAACTAAAATTTAAACCCAAAACTTAGCACCTCATTAAGTTAAGCATGGTGGTGGTAGTGTCATGGCGTGGTCATGTATGGCTGGCAATGGAACTGCTTCCCTTCTATTTATTGATGATGTGATAGCAGCAGCAGGATGAATTCTGAAGTGTTTCGGGCAATAATATCAGTGAAATGCTTCTGAATTAATTGGACGGTGCTTCACAGTGCAGATGGACAATGACCCGAAGCATACTGCAAAAGCAACCAAAGATTTTTTTTAAGGCTAAAAAGTGGAATGTTAGGCAATGGCCAAGTAAATCACCTGCGCTGAATCAAATTAAGCATGCATTTAACTGAAATGAAGACAAAACTGAAGGGATAATGCCCCAAGAAGAACCATGAACTGAAGACATTTGCAGTAGAGACTGTGGGGGAAGGATGGGAATTGTAGGCATTTTATGGGGAATACTGTGGGGGAAGGATGGGAGTTGTAGGCATTTTATGGGGAATACTGTGGGGGAAGGATGGGAGTTGTAGGCATTTTATGGGGAATACTGTGGGGGAAGGATGGGAGTTGTAGGCATTTTATGGGGAATACTGTGGGGGAAGGATGGGAGTTGTAGGCATTTTATGGGGAATACTGTGGGGGAAGGATGGGAATTGTAGGCATTTTATGGGGAATACTGTGGGGGAAGGATGGGAGTTGTAGGCATTTTATGGGGAATACTGTGGGGGAAGGATGGGAGTTGTAGGCATTTTATGGGGAATACTGTGGGGGAAGGATGGGAGTTGTAGGCATTTTATGGGGAATACTGTGGGGGAAGGATGGGAGTTGTAGGCATTTTATGGGGAATACTGTGGGGGAAGGATGGGAGTTGTAGGCATTTTATGGGGAATACTGTGGGGGAAGGATGGGAATTGTAGGCATTTTATGGGGAATACTGTGGGGGAAGGATGGGAGTTGTAGGCATTTTATGGGGAATACTGTGGGGGAAGGATGGGAGTTGTAGGCATTTTATGGGGAATACTGTGGGGGAAGGATGGGAGTTGTAGGCATTTTATGGGGAATACTGTGGGGGAAGGATGGGAGTTGTAGGCATTTTATGGGGAATACTGTGGGGGAAGGATGGGAGTTGTAGGCATTTTATGGGGAATACTGTGGGGGAAGGATGGGAATTGTAGGCATTTTATGGGGAATACTGTGGGGGAAGGATGGGAATTGTAGGCATTTTATGGGGAATACTGCGGGTGGAGGGACTGGAGAAATATTACAGGGTATACGGGGGGGGGGACTGCAGGCATACTGCGGGGGAAGGATGGGAATTGGAGGCATTTTATGGGGAATACTGTGGGGAAAGGATGGGAATTGTAGGCATTTTATGGGGAATACTGCAGGGGGAGGGGATTGGAGGCATTTTATGGGGAATACTGTGGGGAGGGGAGGGAGAAATATTACGGAGAATACTTGGGGGTAGGGAGGGGAACTGCAGGCATATGATGGGGAATACTAAAGGGAGCTAGAGGCACATAATGGGGAATATTGAAGGGGCTGGAGGCAAATAATTGAGAATACTGGGGGCCTCAGAGACATGGGGCCGTATTCAGAACTTCAACGTTATTGCATATAAGGCCGCAGTTCTCCGCTATTGTATACTGCAATTCTGTAATTCTGCAACAAAATCTACGTTGCATGTTGCAATGCAACCTACGTTGCATGCAACATGCAAACTAGATTATACCGCATGCGCAGTATACAATAGCGGTGAACTGCGGCCTTATATGCAATAAGGTGGGAGTTCTGAATACGGCCCATAATGGGGATACTGAGGGAGGCGCAGAACACCCTAGCACCGGCCCTGTACATTACATTACATGACATTCACGTACATTCAAGTATTATAATACTTTAAAATGCATCATATACTCACTGAAACCCGCTGCACTCCCAGCAAATCCAGGTCCGGCTGACCCGGGCCCCCCGGCCGATGAAGAGGGAGAGGCAGGGGAATGGGTAGGGAAGGGGGCTTGGCTAGGGGAAGGAGAACGGGCATAAAAGGAGGAGGAGGAGGAGGACAGGTAAAGGGTAGGAAAGGAGGAATGATCAGGAGAATGGGCAGGAGAGGGGAAATGAGCAGGAGAGGGGGAATGGGCTAGAGAGGGGGAATGGCCGGGAGAGGGGGGAAAGGCAGGAGAGGGGTAATGGGCAGGAGAGGAGGCATGGGCGGGAAAGGGAGGATGAGCAGGAGAGGGGGAATGGGCGGGAGAGGGAGAATGGGCGGAGGAGGATCCGGAGGAGGAGGAGGAGGATCCAGAGGAGGAGAAGGAGGAGGATCCAGAGAAGGAGGAGGATGAAGGCGGAGGAGGAGGTCCTTCTTCTCTCCTTCTCTGTAGAGCTCCTAAAATGCAAAATTCAAAATAGAAATATATTCAAAATGTGTATGTTTCGTAACGTATTACATTTGAAATAAGGATCGGTAGAAATAGAGAAAATTTGAAATAGCGAACATTCGTAATAGCGAAAATTCGCAATTTAGTGGTCAAAATAGAGACTTTCGAAATAGAGATTTTATAACCGGGGACTGCATACTCCACCGGTTGGTCAGAATGTCCAGTAGTAATAGCAGCTCGGATAGCTGAACGGTGTAAAGCAAGTCTATCGCGGAGTGTTCTCCTTGTCTTTCCTATGTAGCACAGGCCACAAGGGCATCTAAGCATGTAGATGACAAACCTGGTGGTACATGTCAAAACGTGTTTATGAGGTACCTCTTACCAGATGAAGGATGCACAAACTGTTTGCCCGGTTCAAGGAAATGGCATGTCAAGCTATTTAAACATTTATAACAACCAGGTTTATTTGAAAGAAAAGTTGGCGCCTGGCTTATTCGATGGGTAATGTCGGTCTTTACAATCCCTAATGTTCTTATCACGCCGATAACAAGGCATTACCCAATGCGTTTGCCAAAGACTTCAACATGGGGTCAGTTTTAACAATTGGCCATAACTTCCTCGTGGTGTGGGCCACTACTGGGCTGGCCCTGGTGTACCCGGTTACCCAAGGAATTACAGGCCCAGATGTATTATTCTTCTTCCTGGGTTTTAACAGCTGTTGGCGAGGAATAGCCACGGCTTTTGCACGTGCTTTTATAAGCATATTATTTGGGTACCCTCTGTCGCAAAATTTCGGTTGCATGGCATCCAATTGAGTATCTCTTAGGGCAACTTTGTTATTAATTCGGCACACCCTGATATACTGTGAGTAAGGGAGACGTTGTATCGAAGCTCTGGGATGGTGGCTGGAGGCCAACAACAGAGTATTTCGATCTGTGTCTTTTTGAAAGATAGTGGTGCACAGTTGGTTGTTCTCCACAGAAATTTTTACATCCAGGAAATTAATTGATTGCGTATCACAAGTAAAGGTAAATTTAATAAATTCATCCTGTGTATTTATGTGCTCCATTGCAACAAGAAAGTCTTCCTGGGAGCCCTGCCAGAAGATGAGAAGGTCATCAATATACCTTTTAAAGAACAAAATTTTGGTGTTAATCTCGAAACAGACATTTCTCAACCTCATGCATAAAGATGTTAGCAAACGAGGGAGATACCCATGGCACATCCAGCTTTTTAAAGATACTATTCCCCATCTAATAAAAAGTAGTTAAATTTCAATGTAAACTCCAATAGCTTTAGGAACACTTCCAAAGATGGTCCCTTATTCGAGGGATTCCCAGATAGAAATTTCTTGAATGCCTCTAAACCGGGTGCGTGGGGGATACAGGTGTACAGAGAAAAGTATAAAAGTAAATTAGACTCGGGTACCTAAAATTCAAGCAGCAGGTTCAACAGATGGGTAGTGTCCTTGAGGTACGTGGACATCTGCTGTACACATGGCTGCAAAAAAAAGTCAACAAATTCAGACACAGGATGACAAAGTGAACCCCTGGCGGATATGATTGGCCGACCAGGGGTATTGGTTCTACACTTATGCACTTTAGGCAAAGTGTATATAATCGGTGCCCGGGGATGTTTAGTATATCCCTGAATTAATCGCAATAATGGCAAGGGATAATCTAGATATTGTGGGAATCACACAATCATGGTGCAATGAAAATCATGACTGGGACCTAGCTATACCGGGTTATAATTTATTTAGAAAGGATAGAGTAGTAAAAATTGGGGGAGGAGTATTATTGTATGTTAGGGAAGGGTTAAATTCTACTTTAATAGGGTGTATTGGAGAGAAAACTGAGGCACTTTGGGTAACCATAGAAACCCAGGGTGTAATTCTTCGTACTGGAGTGATATATAGGCCACCAGGGCAAGAGGAGTTTAGAAAGGGTAGTAAAAATTGGGGGAGGAGTATTATTGTATGTTAGGGAAGGGTTAAATTCTACTTTAATAGGGTGTATTGGAGAGAAAACTGAGGCACTTTGGGTAACCATAGAAACGAAACC
>WWET01010465.1:2753-15601 GCA_011038615.1 Limnodynastes dumerilii
ACCGCTCTGCAGTCCTGAATGTTCTTTCAAATGTCTCTTTTTCTTTCTCTTTTAACACTTGTATTTATAATGTCCTTCTTCTCCTTTCAGATTTCGTTGTGAACTTTCAATATGCCGTCCTCTCTGTTCCTTGCTGCAGTGGTCAGGTGTGCACTATTTTAAAGTTCTTATTTTATTGATATTCTTGTTTTTGAAGTAGCGAGTTTTACTCTTTACATCAATGTACCAACCACATTAGTGCTTTAGGTGCACACATCATTGGAGGAAGATGTGGGAGCACAGGAAAACAAGACAAGAAAAAATAGATCAGGTCTTTAGAGGAAACAAAGATTTTACAGATGAAGACATAGAAGGGGTGATGGAGAGATTAGAAAGGGTATTGTTAAAAGATAATAGAATTTGGTGGGAAACCGTTACCTTTGAGAAATACCTGGTGCGTTTGATGCTTAATCTTTGGAATTCACACAAGGATGGTATAAAGCACTAGACAACTGTTCCTTTGAATTAATGAGATCGATAGTAGAAGAACGAAGAAAGGAATTGAGAACTTTGGAAATAGAAGAATTACAGTCCCTTGTGTCCCCATGAACAGAATTAGAAGAAGTCAAGATGATGGAGGATAAAATAGCATAGAAATTGAAAAGAAGAGAAACATTTATAATAGACAAGAAGTGCAAAAAGTATAAAAGGGACAAAATTTACTACATTACGGGCACACAATATATCAATTTGGAGGAGAGAAAGAAAGTTGGGAATGACTATAGAATTGAGAAAGAGGTAGAAATAAAAGATCTAATTTGTTTGCATAAAGAACTGGGAGTATCAATGAGTTCTCTAAATAGTCTAAATAGTGAGATAGAAAGCTAAAATGAGACGAATAAGGAGACAAAAATAATAATAAATCTATCACGAGCAATAAAAAGAGGAGAATCAAAAGTAATAAACAGGATTCAAAAATTGTTAGTAAGGGTCGGAAAGAGAACAGTAGAATAGATGAAAGGACATCTGCTAAGAATGTGGTTCAAGAAGGCAACAGGAAAAGAGAAAGAGAGGGGGAGAAAGGAGAGGGAAATAAGGATAATAACGTAAGAGGGAAACAAGAAGGAGATAAAAAGAAAGAGATACCCAGACAAACACATGAACGGGGACCTAAAGAATTGAACAAAAGTAGAGAAAAAAGAAAGGATGAAGGGATAAAATTGTTAGTAAGAACAAAGAGGCGGGGAATAAGGGTCGGAAAGAGAACAGTAGAATAGATGAAAGGACATCTGCTAAGAATGTGGTTCAAAAAGGCAACAGGAAAAGAGACAGAGAGGGGGAGAAAGGAGAGGGAAATAAGGATAATAACGTAAGAGGGAAACTAGAAGGAGATAAAAAGAAAGAGATACCCAGACAAACACATGAACGGGGACCTAAAGAATTGAGCAAAAGTAGAGAAGAAAGAAAGGATGAAGGGATGAATAGACATAGTTATGAAAGAGGGAGATCACGAAGTAGGGGTGATAGAAACACCACTAAGACCAATAGGAAAAGATCAGTGAGAACCTCTAGGAATAGAGCCCAAGATAGGAGGAGGAGAACTTTAAGGAATAGGTCCCAAGATAGGGAAAGGAGAACTCCAAAGAACAGATCCCTTAATAGGGAGAGAAGAACCCCACGGAGAAGAGAGTACAGTCCCCTGGAGAGAAGAAGATCTAGATAGGAGGGATAGAGACAGAAGAGATAGACAACATTATTATTCATACCCCTGGAATAGGATGGATGGTAGGAGAGAATGGGAAAGATTGGAGGGTTATGATAAATTTATACGAGACATAATTAAGAGAAAGTGATAAAGAAAGGATAGAAAGAGAACGGGAAAGATTACGATTAGATCGGGATTATCGTGGAGAAGGTAGAGGTTATTTTTTAGGGTAGAACCCCCAGCATCCAAGAATTGGAAAAAGGGGGTAAGAGAAAAGGAAAAAGAGGAGGGAAATTAGCCAAGAAACTAAAAAGAGTTGAAAGGATTAAAAGAATGAAAATTCAAGTAAGTAAGAATTTATTACTTGAGCAAACATATATTGTCGGAAGGAGAGGAAAAAGTGTTAGAAAAGGGCTTGAAATTTGCCCCCATGGAAAAAGGGGACAAATTTGACATGTTTTTAGGACTTCAGAAATTTGTGAGGGGATTGACCCTGAGGAAGTTTTTTTAAAAAGAAGAGATAGCCCCTGAGGAAGGAAAGAAAACCTTCCAAAAAAAACGAAATTCTTTCCACAACATCAGAAAGGCCAATGGATCTGCACCTTCACAGGTCTAGTAAAAAAAGATCTAGATAAATTAGATTTAAGCAGGAATAAGAAGAATAACATAAGTAAGGAAGAAAGAGAGGCGCTAAAATTGTTGAAACAAAATGAGGACATCGTGATTAAGGCGTCTGATAAAGGAGCCAGTGTAGTGGTTTTTGATAAGGTTAGTTATGAGAAAAAATCGATCGTCGATCACGATTAAGGTATAGAAGCAATAGAATGGGCAATTAGGCAAGAGTGACACAGATGAGAATAAAAAGAAATTAATCAAGGAAGGAATCAGATTCATCTTGGAGAATAATTTTTTCTGGTTTAAGGAGCAATTTTTTCTTAATTTGTTTTCATTTATAAAAGGGCTAGGAACATAAAAAATGCTGTAGTAAGGAGTGTAATAACCAAACCCAAGAAATTAATAAACATACAAAACAAAGGTTTCTATCGCTGTGGGAATTGTGTAACCTGCAGAAATGTAAAGATGAAGAACTCTAAAATCAGCTCCTACACGAATCCAAGGACAGGTAAACAGCAGGAAATTAAGAATTTTATACCTGCGATACTAAGAACTGTGTGTACTTAGTGGAATGTGCTTGTTCTAGGATCTATGTGGGGAGATCCACTAGGAAATTAAAGGAAAGGTGGAGAGAGCATTTGAACAATATAAAGAAAGAAGAATTGTCCCACTCCCTGTCCCAGCATTTTAAGGAGAAGCATGAATGTAATAGCAAAGGGATTAAGGGTATAATAGACATTAAAAGAGTTGAAGGAAGCTGGAGAAATGATAGAAAACAGGAAGAGGTCGCTAAGGCAGAAATGGAGCTGATTTTTAGACTGGGAACGTTATTCCCAGAAGGTCTTAATAGTCTCTTTGAGTTGAAATGGTTTTTAACATGATTTGGTGTTTTAATATTTGTTTTTGGTTTTAGGAGTCATAGGTAAAGAATGGAAGCTGCATTGTCACTTTTAAGGAATGAAGCTGCACTGTCACTTTAAGAATATGGAACTACATGGTCACTTTAAGAAATATGGAACTACACGGACACCTTGGAGTGTTCTAAGTATATATGAATTGCACCTTCATTATAATTTATCGGCACTGTCACTTTAAATTGAATTAATTTTTTGTTAAAGATAGTTGTGCACTGCTCTTAATAAAGATAATTGTACTGTTCACTTTAAAGATCATGAAAGAAACACTATAATGAATATAACCATGATTACACTGGCCCTGTAATGAAAAAGATATATTTGCACCGTTCAATTAATGATCACGTTGGCCCATTAAGGAAAAAGATAAATTTGCACTGTTCATTTTATGATGATTACACTGGCCCTTTAATGAAAAAGATAGATTTGCACCGTTCAATTGATGATCACGTTGGCCCTTTAAGGAAGAAGATAAATTTGCACTAAGAATGTTTTTAGTAAATGTCACGGCAGGCAGCAGGATAATGGCGTCGATTGAACTCACCTTAAAAGGAACGCCCCAGTCATAGAATGTTGCACCTTGAGAAAGACATTTTCTTGTAGAAACGCGTTGGTGGTAATTTATAACAGCAGTGGAGCTATATGAGTAAATCTAAGTTAATACCCAGTTTACAAGAGCTCTGGGGAAAAGGAGGTATCATGCACAGGTTGTTATCAGAAGACGTGCAATCATCAAATGAACAAAAATAGAAATAAATATGAAGATAAAGAAAAAAACAGAGCGAGACGGGTGTAATATGCGGCATTCATCTGTATGTAATAATGAGGATCAGAGCGAGACGCGTGTAATATGCAGCATTCATCTGTATGTAATAATGAGGATCAGAGCGAGACGGGTGTAATATGCGGCATTCATCTGTATGTAATAATGAGGATCAGAGCGAGACGCGTGTAATATGCAGCATTCATCTGTATGTAATAATGAGGATCAGAGCGAGACGGGTGTAATATGCGGCATTCATCTGTATGTAATAATGAGGATCAGAGCGAGACGCGTGTAATATGCAGCATTCATCTGTATGTAATAATGAGGATCAGAGCGAGACGGGTGTAATATGCGGCATTCATCTGTATGTAATAATGAGGATCAGAGCGAGACGCGTGTAATATGCAGCATTCATCTGTATGTAATAATGAGGATCAGAGCGAGACGGGTGTAATATGCGGCATTCATCTGTATGTAATAATGAGGATCAGAGCGAGACGCGTGTAATATGCAGCATTCATCTGTATGTAATAATGAGGATCAGAGCGAGACGGGTGTAATATGCGGCATTCATCTGTATGTAATAATGAGGATCAGAGCGAGACGCGTGTAATATGCAGCATTCATCTGTATGTAATAATGAGGATCAGAGCGAGACGGGTGTAATATGCGGCATTCATCTGTATGTAATAATGAGGATCAGAGCGAGACGCGTGTAATATGCAGCATTCATCTGTATGTAATAATGAGGATCAGAGCGAGACGGGTGTAATATGCGGCATTCATCTGTATGTAATAATGAGGATCAGAGCGAGACGCGTGTAATATGCAGCATTCATCTGTATGTAATAATGAGGATCAGAGCGAGACGGGTGTAATATGCGGCATTCATCTGTATGTAATAATGAGGATCAGAGCGAGACGCGTGTAATATGCAGCATTCATCTGTATGTAATAATGAGGATCAGAGCGAGACGGGTGTAATATGCGGCATTCATCTGTATGTAATAATGAGGATCAGAGCGAGACGCGTGTAATATGCAGCATTCATCTGTATGTAATAATGAGGATCAGAGCGAGACGGGTGTAATATGCGGCATTCATCTGTATGTAATAATGAGGATCAGAGCGAGACGCGTGTAATATGCAGCATTCATCTGTATGTAATAATGAGGATCAGAGCGAGACGGGTGTAATATGCGGCATTCATCTGTATGTAATAATGAGGATCAGAGCGAGACGCGTGTAATATGCAGCATTCATCTGTATGTAATAATGAGGATCAGAGCGAGACGGGTGTAATATGCGGCATTCATCTGTATGTAATAATGAGGATCAGAGCGAGACGCGTGTAATATGCAGCATTCATCTGTATGTAATAATGAGGATCAGAGCGAGACGGGTGTAATATGCGGCATTCATCTGTATGTAATAATGAGGATCAGAGCGAGACGCGTGTAATATGCAGCATTCATCTGTATGTAATAATGAGGATCAGAGCGAGACGGGTGTAATATGCGGCATTCATCTGTATGTAATAATGAGGATCAGAGCGAGACGCGTGTAATATGCAGCATTCATCTGTATGTAATAATGAGGATCAGAGCGAGACGGGTGTAATATGCGGCATTCATCTGTATGTAATAATGAGGATCAGAGCGAGACGCGTGTAATATGCAGCATTCATCTGTATGTAATAATGAGGATCAGAGCGAGACGGGTGTAATATGCGGCATTCATCTGTATGTAATAATGAGGATCAGAGCGAGACGCGTGTAATATGCAGCATTCATCTGTATGTAATAATGAGGATCAGAGCGAGACGGGTGTAATATGCGGCATTCATCTGTATGTAATAATGAGGATCAGAGCGAGACGCGTGTAATATGCAGCATTCATCTGTATGTAATAATGAGGATCAGAGCGAGACGGGTGTAATATGCGGCATTCATCTGTATGTAATAATGAGGATCAGAGCGAGACGCGTGTAATATGCAGCATTCATCTGTATGTAATAATGAGGATCAGAGCGAGACGGGTGTAATATGCGGCATTCATCTGTATGTAATAATGAGGATCAGAGCGAGACGCGTGTAATATGCAGCATTCATCTGTATGTAATAATGAGGATCAGAGCGAGACGGGTGTAATATGCGGCATTCATCTGTATGTAATAATGAGGATCAGAGCGAGACGCGTGTAATATGCAGCATTCATCTGTATGTAATAATGAGGATCAGAGCGAGACGGGTGTAATATGCGGCATTCATCTGTATGTAATAATGAGGATCAGAGCGAGACGCGTGTAATATGCAGCATTCATCTGTATGTAATAATGAGGATCAGAGCGAGACGGGTGTAATATGCGGCATTCATCTGTATGTAATAATGAGGATCAGAGCGAGACGCGTGTAATATGCAGCATTCATCTGTATGTAATAATGAGGATCAGAGCGAGACGGGTGTAATATGCGGCATTCATCTGTATGTAATAATGAGGATCAGAGCGAGACGCGTGTAATATGCAGCATTCATCTGTATGTAATAATGAGGATCAGAGCGAGACGGGTGTAATATGCGGCATTCATCTGTATGTAATAATGAGGATCAGAGCGAGACGCGTGTAATATGCAGCATTCATCTGTATGTAATAATGAGGATCAGAGCGAGACGGGTGTAATATGCGGCATTCATCTGTATGTAATAATGAGGATCAGAGCGAGACGCGTGTAATATGCAGCATTCATCTGTATGTAATAATGAGGATCAGAGCGAGACGGGTGTAATATGCGGCATTCATCTGTATGTAATAATGAGGATCAGAGCGAGACGCGTGTAATATGCAGCATTCATCTGTATGTAATAATGAGGATCAGAGCGAGACGGGTGTAATATGCGGCATTCATCTGTATGTAATAATGAGGATCAGAGCGAGACGCGTGTAATATGCAGCATTCATCTGTATGTAATAATGAGGATCAGAGCGAGACGGGTGTAATATGCGGCATTCATCTGTATGTAATAATGAGGATCAGAGCGAGACGCGTGTAATATGCAGCATTCATCTGTATGTAATAATGAGGATCAGAGCGAGACGGGTGTAATATGCGGCATTCATCTGTATGTAATAATGAGGATCAGAGCGAGACGCGTGTAATATGCAGCATTCATCTGTATGTAATAATGAGGATCAGAGCGAGACGGGTGTAATATGCGGCATTCATCTGTATGTAATAATGAGGATCAGAGCGAGACGCGTGTAATATGCAGCATTCATCTGTATGTAATAATGAGGATCAGAGCGAGACGGGTGTAATATGCGGCATTCATCTGTATGTAATAATGAGGATCAGAGCGAGACGCGTGTAATATGCAGCATTCATCTGTATGTAATAATGAGGATCAGAGCGAGACGGGTGTAATATGCGGCATTCATCTGTATGTAATAATGAGGATCAGAGCGAGACGCGTGTAATATGCAGCATTCATCTGTATGTAATAATGAGGATCAGAGCGAGACGGGTGTAATATGCGGCATTCATCTGTATGTAATAATGAGGATCAGAGCGAGACGCGTGTAATATGCAGCATTCATCTGTATGTAATAATGAGGATCAGAGCGAGACGGGTGTAATATGCGGCATTCATCTGTATGTAATAATGAGGATCAGAGCGAGACGCGTGTAATATGCAGCATTCATCTGTATGTAATAATGAGGATCAGAGCGAGACGGGTGTAATATGCGGCATTCATCTGTATGTAATAATGAGGATCAGAGCGAGACGCGTGTAATATGCAGCATTCATCTGTATGTAATAATGAGGATCAGAGCGAGACGGGTGTAATATGCGGCATTCATCTGTATGTAATAATGAGGATCAGAGCGAGACGCGTGTAATATGCAGCATTCATCTGTATGTAATAATGAGGATCAGAGCGAGACGGGTGTAATATGCGGCATTCATCTGTATGTAATAATGAGGATCAGAGCGAGACGCGTGTAATATGCAGCATTCATCTGTATGTAATAATGAGGATCAGAGCGAGACGGGTGTAATATGCGGCATTCATCTGTATGTAATAATGAGGATCAGAGCGAGACGCGTGTAATATGCAGCATTCATCTGTATGTAATAATGAGGATCAGAGCGAGACGGGTGTAATATGCGGCATTCATCTGTATGTAATAATGAGGATCAGAGCGAGACGCGTGTAATATGCAGCATTCATCTGTATGTAATAATGAGGATCAGAGCGAGACGGGTGTAATATGCGGCATTCATCTGTATGTAATAATGAGGATCAGAGCGAGACGCGTGTAATATGCAGCATTCATCTGTATGTAATAATGAGGATCAGAGCGAGACGGGTGTAATATGCGGCATTCATCTGTATGTAATAATGAGGATCAGAGCGAGACGCGTGTAATATGCAGCATTCATCTGTATGTAATAATGAGGATCAGAGCGAGACGGGTGTAATATGCGGCATTCATCTGTATGTAATAATGAGGATCAGAGCGAGACGCGTGTAATATGCAGCATTCATCTGTATGTAATAATGAGGATCAGAGCGAGACGGGTGTAATATGCGGCATTCATCTGTATGTAATAATGAGGATCAGAGCGAGACGCGTGTAATATGCAGCATTCATCTGTATGTAATAATGAGGATCAGAGCGAGACGGGTGTAATATGCGGCATTCATCTGTATGTAATAATGAGGATCAGAGCGAGACGCGTGTAATATGCAGCATTCATCTGTATGTAATAATGAGGATCAGAGCGAGACGGGTGTAATATGCGGCATTCATCTGTATGTAATAATGAGGATCAGAGCGAGACGCGTGTAATATGCAGCATTCATCTGTATGTAATAATGAGGATCAGAGCGAGACGGGTGTAATATGCGGCATTCATCTGTATGTAATAATGAGGATCAGAGCGAGACGCGTGTAATATGCAGCATTCATCTGTATGTAATAATGAGGATCAGAGCGAGACGGGTGTAATATGCGGCATTCATCTGTATGTAATAATGAGGATCAGAGCGAGACGCGTGTAATATGCAGCATTCATCTGTATGTAATAATGAGGATCAGAGCGAGACGGGTGTAATATGCGGCATTCATCTGTATGTAATAATGAGGATCAGAGCGAGACGCGTGTAATATGCAGCATTCATCTGTATGTAATAATGAGGATCAGAGCGAGACGGGTGTAATATGCGGCATTCATCTGTATGTAATAATGAGGATCAGAGCGAGACGCGTGTAATATGCAGCATTCATCTGTATGTAATAATGAGGATCAGAGCGAGACGGGTGTAATATGCGGCATTCATCTGTATGTAATAATGAGGATCAGAGCGAGACGCGTGTAATATGCAGCATTCATCTGTATGTAATAATGAGGATCAGAGCGAGACGGGTGTAATATGCGGCATTCATCTGTATGTAATAATGAGGATCAGAGCGAGACGCGTGTAATATGCAGCATTCATCTGTATGTAATAATGAGGATCAGAGCGAGACGGGTGTAATATGCGGCATTCATCTGTATGTAATAATGAGGATCAGAGCGAGACGCGTGTAATATGCAGCATTCATCTGTATGTAATAATGAGGATCAGAGCGAGACGGGTGTAATATGCGGCATTCATCTGTATGTAATAATGAGGATCAGAGCGAGACGCGTGTAATATGCAGCATTCATCTGTATGTAATAATGAGGATCAGAGCGAGACGGGTGTAATATGCGGCATTCATCTGTATGTAATAATGAGGATCAGAGCGAGACGCGTGTAATATGCAGCATTCATCTGTATGTAATAATGAGGATCAGAGCGAGACGGGTGTAATATGCGGCATTCATCTGTATGTAATAATGAGGATCAGAGCGAGACGCGTGTAATATGCAGCATTCATCTGTATGTAATAATGAGGATCAGAGCGAGACGGGTGTAATATGCGGCATTCATCTGTATGTAATAATGAGGATCAGAGCGAGACGGGTGTAATATGCGGCATTCATCTGTATGTAATAATGAGGATCAGAGCGAGACGGGTGTAATATGCGGCATTCATCTGTATGTAATAATGAGGATCAGAGCGAGACGGGTGTAATATGCGGCATTCATCTGTATGTAATAATGAGGATCAGAGCGAGACGGGTGTAATATGCGGCATTCATCTGTATGTAATAATGAGGATCAGAGCGAGACGGGTGTAATATGCGGCATTCATCTGTATGTAATAATGAGGATCAGAGCGAGACGGGTGTAATATGCGGCATTCATCTGTATGTAATAATGAGGATCAGAGCGAGACGGGTGTAATATGCGGCATTCATCTGTATGTAATAATGAGGATCAGAGCGAGACGGGTGTAATATGCGGCATTCATCTGTATGTAATAATGAGGATCAGAGCGAGACGGGTGTAATATGCGGCATTCATCTGTATGTAATAATGAGGATCAGAGCGAGACGGGTGTAATATGCGGCATTCATCTGTATGTAATAATGAGGATCAGAGCGAGACGGGTGTAATATGCGGCATTCATCTGTATGTAATAATGAGGATCAGAGCGAGACGGGTGTAATATGCGGCATTCATCTGTATGTAATAATGAGGATCAGAGCGAGACGGGTGTAATATGCGGCATTCATCTGTATGTAATAATGAGGATCAGAGCGAGACGGGTGTAATATGCGGCATTCATCTGTATGTAATAATGAGGATCAGAGCGAGACGCGTGTAATATGCAACATTCATCTGTATCTAATAAAGGAAAGGACATTCATGTCTCCCCAGCCTCCCAATATTTTCCATTCATGTATAACCAGCCCCCTTAATATTCCCCCTCATGTGTCTCCAGACTCCCAATATTCCCCATTGATGTCTTTCCAGCCTTCCAGAATCCTTATTCATGTCTATCCAGTCTCCCAGTATTCACCATTCATGTCTATCCAGCCTCCCAATATTCCCCCTTAATGTCTCTCCAGTCTCCCAGTATTCCCCCTCATGCATATCTGGCTCCCAGTATTCCCCCTTATGTGTGTCCAGCTCCCAGTATTTCCATGCATGTGTCTCCAGCCTCCCAGTATTCCCCTTTTGTGGCATTTTTCAAAGGAAGAGGTGTATTATAACACGAGGACATGAATATAAACTGGAGGGTGGTAGATACAGAGGAAATGTGCCTCCCATCTGAGGTGGTTGAGGCTAACAAAGTAAAACAGCGTAAACATGCTTGGGATAAATATCCCCAGATTAACCCCTGATAATTCTGCAGGCCAGACTATCCTCACCATCAGAGGCTCTAGTGAAAAACCAGATCCCGTTAGACTCCGCGCCTTGGCAAGCCTTGTCTGCATCTTCCATACGACTACCCCGGTTCTCCATCCCAGGTAATTCCAGCGGTGTCGTAACATTATAACCGGCCACATTACAATTCCAGCAGCCCTCTGCTGTCGTCTGGTTCGGCCATGAGTTCCACTGCTTCTGAAGCTATTAATGCCCTGATCGCACAAGTATCCCTCCTTGGCCAGGTAGTTCAAACTCTCACCACCAAGGTTGAGTCTCAAGCCCAAGCTATTGCTTCTCTTCGTCCTGCAGCAAGTCCTACTGTATCTGTTCAAGATATCAAAGCCCCATTGCCGGATCGCTTCCTGGGAGATCGCCATAAGTTTTGTTTGTTCAAAAACAGCTGTTTGCTTACTTCCAGTGACACCCCAATACATCTGGATCAGACTTTCAGAAGGTGGGACTGATTATTTCAATGCTGCAGGGAGAAACGCAAGCCTGGGCTTTCTTTCTGGATCTAGACCATCCTGCCAGACAGTCCGTTGAGGAATTCATTCAATGCCATGGGTATTATCTATGACAGTGATGGTTAACCTGTAACACTCCAGGTGTTGTGAAACTACACTTCCCATCATGCTTTGTCAGGTATCTGCTATGCTTTTGCAGTCAAAGCATGCTGGGACTCGTAGTTTCACAACACCTGGAGTGTCACAGGTTAGCCATCACTGATCTATGATGATCCAGATCAAGAATCCACGACAGAAGCCAAAATCTGTTCGATCCGTCAAAGCAATCGGTCATTGGAAGAGATTGCAGCAGAATTTTGGACCTGGGCCACCGATTGTCATTGGAACGACCCTGCTCTGCGTTATCAATTTCGCCTGGGCCTATCCGAGCCGGTCAAGGATGCTCTGGTTCAGTACCCAGCTCCTCATACTCTTGAGGATTTAATGAAATTGTCCATAAAAGTGGATTGCCGCCTCAAAGAGCTCAAGTTCAAAAAGACCTTCTTCCCTTCCGCTATGTCATCTATGTCGATTGTCTCTTCCTTTCCCGAAGATGAACCCATGCAAATCGGTTCCTTCAGATGATCTAGAATGGAAAAGGATTGTCGACGTTCCCTAGACCTCTGCCTATATTGTGGAGATAAAGCGCATATGGCTGACCAGTGCCCTAAAAAGTCCAAGCCTCCAGGAAACGATACATCCAGATGAATACGGAGGAAATCCATCTAGGCATCAGTTTAATTTCCTCCTTAAATTCCCTCATGATACCCATTTTTGTCAAGTCATCCAGTTCCATTCATTTCCATGCCTTTGTGGACAGTGGTCCGGCTGGCAACTACATGGATTTTACCTCAGTGGAGAACTGGGGAATAGCCACAGATATAGCCATGTCTCCTTATATCTGGTTTACCGTCCGCTAGGACATTAGCCGAACTTTTTGTCAAAAATGTTTTTCGGTTGCACGGATTACCCTGGGATATTGGGCCTGATCCAGAGCTACGATGTTACACTGAGCGCTGTAGCGCTCAGCGTAACATCGGTGCTCTGGCCCGACACTCCC
>WWET01010469.1:0-16577 GCA_011038615.1 Limnodynastes dumerilii
ACATCATCTTGGAACATTCATTGTTAGTAATATTAGCAGAGTGGTTGCATTGAATATCTTCTATATATATTTTTTCAGTTTTTTTCTGCATTATTCACGTTCATCATAGTTTGGTTTTCATTTGCAGAGACACATTCACTCAGTTTAGATTCACCAAGTTTTTCTACCTACACAGTAGGTAGATTTGTTTATTATATAGAATTTTTGTATATTTATTGTATTTGCTCTATTGCTAATACTTGACTATCTTTACATACATTACCTATTAGATAAGTTACATTTTATATCATTTTTATGGATTGATTTTACATTCATTGGGCCTGATCCAGACTGACGATGTTACACTGAGCGTTTTTAATGCTCAGCGTAACATCGCTGCACTCACCCTTGTCATAGCGTATTTACACTAGCTTACGCCGGCTGAAGGCTACCATAACTTCGCCAGGCATAACCTAGTGTAAATACGCTGGGACGGCGGCGTTAGCACGCCGTCCAACACGCTAACGCCGCCCTCCCAGCCTCATTACCCTCCCTCCCCTCACCTACCTGCACTGACTTCAGCGTAGTAACGCTGAGGGACGCCCCCTCCAGCGTTACTACGCTGCTGCTACAGACGCCCGATCCACGATCGGACGTTGCCATAGCTACACTGAGCAACATCTGCACGGCACATGTGCAGATTGGCTTTTAAGCTGATCTTACGCTGCTGCCCGGCGTATTAACACCTCTGGATCAGGGCCATTGTCAGTCAGCAGAGAGTGGTGAGTATTTACTCACTCTTTGCACACATTCCCCATAATGTGCCTACAGCTCCCCTCAGTATTCCCCATCATATGATCAGTATTCCCCATCATATGATCAGTATTCCCCATTATGTGCCTCCAGCTCCCTTCAGTATTCCCCATCATTTGGGGATTCAGACCCCGGAAAGCATGCGGGGGTCTGTAATTATGCGAGACAGAGGGGAGTGCACTGTTGTGCGGGCTTTATGGCAGCTTACACTGCCATAAACCTGCATTAACTCAAACATGCGGATCAGCGGTCCGTACAACCACTGATCCGCTACTGTGTGGGAGCCCCCTCCCATACTGTACACTTACCATGCTTCCCCCTGCCCACTTTAGCGTGTGTCCCTAAGTGCGATTCACAAGTCCTTGCTGAAAGTACTTACGTGCGTAAATACAAAGTAATGTGCGTGGAAAAAGTTACTATGCATGCGCAGTGCATCTGCTCCTAAAAATATGCACGCAACCTAATGCAAAAACGGATCTGTGAATATGGTCCGAGACCTGTACTTCCTGCATCCAAAAATACTACTGTCACCAGTATTTTACCCATTATTTGCACACCTTCCCCACATAAACACTATTTACATAATGTTACACCTATATTAATACTATTTGAACATTCTAGCTTAAAAAACTATGGGCCAGATCCAGAGCTACGTGTCCATTACGTTTCCTAGCGTAGCGTATTTACTATGCACTCTCCTTTGGACTCCTCTCGGTCGTACGTAATTTAGCCATTTAAAGCTTTCCAACCCCTACCTTAACTTTTCAAAGCGTAACTGCTGTCAGCCGTAAAATGGCTGCATGTACTTACGCAGCTAGGCACGCCCATGTGCGATTTAAATACCTCACTCCACCTCCGAAGCGTAATTACGGGTGTCATATGGCTGGCCTACCCCTTTGTACGTAGTTATGATGATGATACGTGACTGGCCCTTACGCCCTGCGTTACATTGCGTAATATATGCTGTGCGCTTGCGAAGTAAGTACTACTGGGCGCTTTTACGCTAGTGGCTGGTTCTACCCCCATGATTGCAGGTTTACTGGGTCACTAATTAAATTACATTTTCTTCCTTCAGGGAAGTCAAATTTACAGAAATGCTGTTTCCTTGTTCTCCAAACTACCTTCAGCATCAGAGCCCGCAAGATAAAGGGTTTGGAGACCAATTTGTTTCCTTAAAATAATAGACAGCTGAAACTCTAATAGTGATGATTTGTCATTAATGACAGCTTGGCCAGCAATACATGAGGAGACACAGTGCAACTCATTGAAAATGTTCTGCCCCCTTTTTATCAAGAGACCTACCAGCATAGAACAAACTAAGTAAAATATGTTGCTGTAGAAACTGACAGGAGAAATAGCTGTGATTGAGAGCATACTGCAAGCAGTAAGCTGAATTCCTTTAAAATAATACTTTAAAAATTGAACTTTTCATAATGTAAAAAAATCATCCGTAAGAACAAAATGCATCGTAGATATAAAAAAAAGAAATACATTACAGTCGACATTAGTGGAGATGTGATTTTATAACATAGAATGCTGGCATTTTATTGCAGGCACTTATTTTCATTACAAGTAATGACTTTCATCGAAGCAGCCTGGCTTCCATACCGGATGGCCATTCTCTATGTTCTGATTAATAATGCAGGACAGAGAGGTTATCGAGACAAAGCCGGGATCATGAGGATGGATGTTGTTTTATTTGTCTTTTCTCTCATTACAGTATATGTGCTGTAACAAATACACATTTTACATTAACGTTGATTAATGACTGGTCTAACTAAAATAGTGTACTTTTGTGCCGTGAATACAGTTTTATATGGCTGGATTTCTGCACCGGTCATAGATTTTGGGAAGAACTGAAAGCATGTAGTTATTTTAATTAATTAAAATAGTGGAAACTCTATTCAGACTGCAGTGTGATTTATCTTTGAGCTCTTTCAAGTTGCTAAAATTTTATTAGTGGGTCGTTGCTCAGTGTCCAGTGACTTAAATGTTTCCTGCTATTGCTCAGTTCAGACACTTCTGAGCAGCCATTTACAACAAGGAGATAGAACAGAATTTGGGATCATCAGTATTGGGGAATTGGGGTTTGGACTAGAGGGAGATCAGCTCCCTAAAACTGTGTGCACACATGACATGACAGCATTTTCACCTAACTATCATACAGATAACATGATAAACAAGTATTTGGAGCGATATAGTATTATAATGTACGCTCCTGCGATCATGTGTTATCGTTCCAAAGCACTTTACAATTTTTTATTTGATTTTCTAAATCTCCTTATTTTAACGATTAATGATTTAACAATGTTGGGCCGTTTTCTCACTTAAGAAGCTTGTGTAGTAGCTCTTTTACGCAATCTACATAGCATTTATTAACTCCATGCGGTCTTTTGAAGACTGCACAGGGTAGTTTAGGCAGAAGGAGGCATGTTAATGCTGCCTCGTGGGAGGGAGGAGGGATTTAGATTATGCGGGGAGGGCGGGGGGAGGCTTTCTCTGTGCGTATTTTCCTTCTTAAGAAGGAAAATACGCACGGTTACTTAAGGAAGCCCTATGGCACTGTTAAGTGCAATAAGGTTCCTAAAAATGGGGAGGGTTGAGGGGCAGGAAGGGTGAGTTAGGTACGGATACGGCAGCACCTAACTCATTCTTACTTGTGAATCCGATCCGTGGTTCCAAATCTAAAGTGTGTACGCACACATATGGCCGTCTATCCAACGGTTCTGCATATAGCTCCTCAAACAGGGATGCCTTTGTGGGCGTATATAAATCTAGGATCTAATGGTCGTTTGATCAGTTAGTTATAGGAGGTGAACTGGCTCCTAGCTTAAGCTTTTCACCAAGGGCGCCCGTCGCTATCATGCACCTCAAGTTATGGCATAGCTCCTCAAACAGGGATGCCTTTGTGGGCGTATATAAATCTAGGATCTAATGGTCGTTTGATCAGTTAGTTATAGGAGGTGAAAATCAAAGATCTGACGGTAAATGGGATGCTCATTAAGGAGCATATTCACACTTAAGAAAGTGCTGCCTTTTCCGTACATATTTTTAGGATTGGATATACTGCGCATGCATAGTAACTTTTTTTTACGCAAGCTACATAGAATTTAGGCACGGAAATTAGACACCTCAAATCCTTGCTTAGTGAGATACGTCTGAAGGGGCATGGCAGTCCTCTGTACGTAGGAAGTTAAGTAAAAGTGGGGGCGGGGAGGCATTAAAATGGCCTATTAGGTTAGGAAAGTACGCAAGTACCTAAGCAACTTAAGCACAAATATACGCACGGAGACTTAAAGTTGCCCTATGGTGGCGGAAGTTTACTAAAACACGTAACTATCAGGGGAGTGTCATAGGTGTTGTCTTGCAACTTAGGCGTATATTTGCGAATCCGTGAATAATATATTAATATAATATATTTGCAAATAAGTCGTTAATATTAAGTCATAATCTTGGGCCAAGTGCAGAACTCTGCTGCCACTATGGGTCGTAGTCTCAGCCCACGATTGCAAAAGGCTACCAGTACGGAAGCCTGGATGTTGAGAATTCAGATCTGTGCTGGAAGCCTTATGTGTGCACAGGTGCTTTACTAAAACGTGGATGTGTTCTGCACGTAGTCTGGGTCATTGCATATATTGCATCAAGTTAAATTTTATGCTTCAGTCAGAGAAGTTATATATTTATACCAATATGATATGTCATCCTAGAAATCTATAGAAGGGTGAAATGTCGACTGTCTAAATTCCAAACCAGTTTACCCTTAAATATTAACTTACTGGCTCCTAGCTTAAGCTTTTCTCCAAGGGCACCCGTCGCTGTCATGCACCCCAAGTTATGGCCCTGGAAATGCAGGCGGCTTGTAAAACATTTTAGAAATTTTAATTACAAACAATTTAAATAGAAAACAATAATATATATTTATATATCCATTAAATAGAAAAAATATATAAATATATTAAATAAAAATAGTATTATAAATGTAATATTAACATTATGCTAAACTGTCAACATTGAGACGTGTGTCTACAATTTGAACTGTCGATATTTTGAGGTTATAGAAAGCCTGTACAGAATAGTGGAGGGGGATGCTATGGTGTCTTAAATGGAACCCCAACTGTCTAAGGGATCTCTTAAGTGGGTGTTAAGGCATGTGTAGGAATTTCATGTTATATAGGTGTTAAAACGCCCAAAGAATGAGTTTGGGTCAAAGTATTGATCTAGCAGGGTATAAATGTAAGTTGCCAAGCCCTTTAACTATTTTGTAAAATGAGTCAAATGAGCATGTGCGATTCCGCATCGCACATGCTCGTAACTCTGAATCAGCCCCATAGTACCACCCTGTGATGCTGTAGCTTTATGAGACAAAATCTGGACTTTTTATTACCCTAAATGAAATTATAGAACCTCAAACTTATAAGTCGTCTTCTGGAAGCAACTGGGGTAGAACCTGAAGGTGATTAAGTAATTTATTAACAATCATCCTCTTAGCGGCCTCTAATCAATTATGACCCTCAGTAGTTACAGTTTCTGCATTTATAATTATTGAGGGAACACAAAAAACCTAGGGCCTGATTTACTAAGATGGAGGTTTGAAAAAGTGGAGATGTTATCCATAGCAACCAATCAGATTCTAGCTGACATTCTCTAGTATGTAATAGAAAAGTGAGAGCTAGAATATGATTGGTTGTTATGGGCAACATCTCCACTTTCCCAAACACGCAGCTTAGTAAATCTGGCCCCTAGAATCTTTTGTAACCTCTCTGACCCTGATTTTCTTCAAAACATCAGATTTTTTGCCTTTCATCCCTCTCCCACCTTTCTGTCACTTATTGTTGCCCCAGGGCTGGAGGAATCCCTGTCTAGCTCTTATCCACTTGTCCTCAAATAGGATTCCCGTCTCGTGATGCACCATTAGGACCATTAGGATTCCTTTCATTAGGCAACCCATCCAAGTGGAATGAAAAGCCTCCTTTGATGACCTTACTGCTGGCATCAGTAAGCAGCCAGCAAGCGATATGGCAGAGCCAGATTCTTGTAGGTGACTTCCATCTCTATTCCTGCTTCTTAGAGTCAAGTTTTAAGGCATAGGCCCTGGAACAACACTGGGCTGGATCCAGACTTAAGTAAGTGCTTGAAATTAAGAGAGGAATTTACTCCTGGGCTAAACCATGGTGATTGCAGGGGAGTCATATCTCATCTGTTGCAAACAATATTAGAGTTGAGAGGTGATGTTTCCTATCCCAAGTCTAAATAACAGTGTAATAGTAAAGCTGGTCAGTATCTGTGTGCAGTAAGCAATTCAAAGATATATCTCTGCCTGCAAAGAATACAATTAACTTGACTCCCCCTGAAATCAACATGGTTTATCCCAGGTGTATCCTTCCTCTCTTAATTTCAAGCACTTAAGTCTGGATCCAGCCAACTGTCATTATGGATTTTATGCTCACTGGAAGTTTAATCACGTGAAACTGTTCACATCACAGACTATCCGGTGCTCTGGAAAGGCTGTTTGCTGTGGACCTGGAAAACTCTTCATGGGTAAAGACTGGAACGAGCAGTTATTTGAAGTGATAGGAAGAACATGGCACATCCAGAACTATGCCCGCCCGTGATTTTACACTTGATGTAAGCGTAAAAGTGCCCATTAGTACTTACTGTGCATGCGCGCGGAAGATGTTACGCAATGTAACTCAGAGCGTATGGGCCTTAAGCGTGCCAGCTTCGTAACAACGCATGAAGGGGCGTGCCAGCCATATAAAACCCGTAATTATGCTTCGAGGGTGGGGTGAGGCATTTAAATCGTACAGTATGGGCGTGCTAAGCGTCGTAACTACGCATGGAGCCTACACACAGAAAAGTTAGGGTAGGGTTTGGTCGGCATAAGACGGCATAAATACGGACGACCGATGGGGGGTTCCTAGGGGCTTGCTTCGTATATACGCTACGCACTAGGGCGTATCATTTGCGTAGGTCTGGATCTGCCCCAACCTCTCTAGCAATTAGTATGACTTTGAAGAAAGCTTTCAGATAAAAAATTAGCTTTCAGGTTCTTGAATTCTGGGCTGTAATTAAAAGTTTAAACAAAATGTTACTGTGTATCATTGCTTATGGGATTGTTATCCTATAAAGAAATTCTGGAGATGCGTTAGGGAATTTGCCGTTACACCATTATTGCCTAATTGTCCTTTGACACCAGAATGCTCTATTTTTGGAATATTACCCTCTGGTCAAAAATTTTGTCCGAAAAGTAGTTGTTCTTAATATTATCTGCCGTGGGTAAAATATGTATTTTACAGCAATGGATTTGTCCAGTCCCATCTCCTCTAACCATGTCCGCTGAAAAGATGTTTTTCGTTTTTAGAATGGACTTGTTGGAAGCTTCTCTAGCCAAAGAACAAATTATTCACTCGTTTTTTTGTACGTGCGAAAAATGTATTAACACATTATCAAGCACCACAAAATCTGAACTTTAAACTTGTTTTCAATCCATAGTCTGGTAGGAAACCAGATTGTTAACTAATGAACCACCAATTGTGCTGATTGAAGCACCGAAATCAGCTGGAGACTCATATTTTTTTTATTTTCTGCTGGAATGCTGTTATCTTTTCATATTGTTTTCTCTTCTCTTCCTTTCTTTCTATTCCTTTTATTTTTTTTCTCTTTTCTCTCCTATTTTTTCTTTTCTTTGCAATCTGAATAAAGATCCAATGTAAAACAGAGAATTGTTTTACATGTATGTTTATATGTGATATTGTGTGATATTGTGTGATTTTGAAACTTTGCAACTCTTTAATAAAAATATTATTTAAAAAAAAAACATCTAAAACACATGAAGAGACCACCCTGTCAAGGATTTAGGCATAGTTTTAGTCAGTGTAACTTGTGATGATGTGGTAAGCTAACTAGTGTCTCCATTCCCACATACCCTGTCTTGTAGTTAACAATGTATGGTTTCCAATGTTATAATTGGTCTCAGAGGAAATTGTCTGGAAAGTAAGCAAGATTTCCAAAGACTAGGATTACATGTCTAATGTTCTGACAAAGAAGGTGGAAAAAACCCAGAATATCATCAACATATATTACCATATAATTAATTTAAAAATATCCAAAACATTGTTTATCAAATCCCAAAAGACGGTTGGGCATTCATAGCATTTTATAAGCAGAGGTATAATAAGTGCCTTATCTGGTCTCTACCCCACCCCCACCCCCAGGCATTGGCTATTAAATATTAGCTAGAAGAACAGGTCTAAACAAGGTTTTAGGTGCCATGATCATTGTAAAGTTAGGTTACACTTTAAGTTTATTACGTGACTGGTTATATGTCAGAGGGCTGGATTCACACCTAAGAAGCAGTTGCCTCTTAGGTGTGTATCTTTAGCAAAGGACTTTCTGCGCATGCATAGCAGGTCCTTTACGCAATCTATGTACCAGTTCGGTACATAGATTGCCTCCATGCAGTCTTTAAAGACCGTACAAAGTATTTTAGGTAAAAAGAGGGAACGTAATGGCGCCTCGGAGAGGGTTTGTGTAAAAGCGGGAGGGCGGGAGGGAAGCGGACTTTGCACGTATAGTTTAGGTAGCCCTATGGTACAAGTAAGTGCCATAAGGTACCTAAAAAGGGGGTCGGGATGGGGGCAGGACGGGTGAGTTAGGTGCGGATCTGTCTGCACCTAACTCACACCAGATCTGTGAATCCGGTCCAAAATCACCAATGTCCTCTATTTATTTTGAAATGGTTCGACTTGCCCATTGGAGCACATATAGGACCTAAATTCTGAATAACGTAGCGGCAATGGCATTCAATGGAATTGGTGGAAATTGGGTAGGGGAGTGGACTAACAAAGCCCATAAAGACGTAAGGGCGTGTTAACGCAAATGAGCCCAATACAGATCCGGGCATGATCAGTATACATAATTTTACATTTGTGTCAGCTACAGGACATGTCTAACTTCCAGATCACCCCCACCCCCACCACCACATTTTTTCTAAATACTTGTATTGTTTACTTTTAACTTTCATATTGGCAAATAAATGAAAAAACTCCCATCATATGCCTCCAGAACCTCCCCCAGTACTCCCATCATATGCCTCCAGTACCCCCCACCAGTACTCCCTCCATGTGCCTCCAGCACCTCCTCCAGTACTCCCATCATATGCCTCCAGTACCCCCCCACCAGTAATCATCATGTACTACAAGCTCCCTCCCCCAGATCTTCCATCATGTGCCATCAAGCCCTTCCAGTACTTCCATCATGTGCCACCAGTTCCCACTAGTATTCCCATCATATCTCACCAGACCCCCACCAGTACTCGCATCATGTAGCACCAAACCCCCCTAATTTTTTTTAAACTTACCTTGCCTCTTCATCCTCTGCGGAACGCTCTCTCCTCCTCCACGCTCATACAGAAAGTTCCTGTATTAGCGTCTGAGGCAGTTACACAGAGAGGCAGAAATCAGCTGCTCTATGTAACTGCCGCTGCAGCTCAAGCAGGAACTTCCTGTATAAGGTGCCTGCTAGCTGGTCTCCATTGTGGGGGATGTCTGATTTCCCCCACTTTGGCAGTAGTGCTGCTGTGGGCATTTGTATTCAGCCGGTCCTCAACCGAACCCAGGGCATGTGCCCTACAAAACCAATGCTAGTTACACCACTGGTACAACCAAAGGGGTGTATCTATTGAATAGCTTCCACCCATAGATGCGTCTAGCACTGTCAGGAAAACTATTTCTCAATAAAAAATGACAGCATCAGAATTTACTGATTGTTAAATTGTCATTGGCTAAATACTTTCTCCAATTATTGTGAAGATTGTGAATAGGAGATCCACTGACTTCCTCATCTTTGTAGAAAAAACTAAAAGCAGGTGACAAATGATAAACAAGGGAGCAAACACTATTTTAAATTTCTGTCTCTGCTTTTGAAGTAATGTTATCTTAGCTACCTGACAGTCTTTAATAATATTTTGGACTCCATGAAAATGGCTATCTCAACAGACTACAATGCAGGCAAAAAGGACATAGTTTCTAAATTCTGTTCTCATACCGCTGCCTCCAGGGAGGGGGGCACTGGATCCTGAAGGCATATGACTGACTCCAGACCAGTGCTGCCTGCACTAAGCGGCGCTATCTATCACCTCTGGCGGGTGCCATCCTGGCTGAGGCGTAGATACGCCCCTGTATGTTATGTACGTGCATATTTATCTAACCACGCCCTCAAATGTCCATTTGAATGCTTCCCCCCACCCACTTTTATATAATTTCTACCGTCCGAATAAAACCACGCCCCTCCATACGTATGTCCCTAATTGCGATTCATAAGTCTATGCCCAATGTACTTACGTGAATAATTACTACATAATGTGCGTGGAAAAAGTTACTACGCATGCGCAGTTCATCCGATCCTAAAAATACGCACGCAACCACACGCAAAAACGGATCTGTGAATACGGTGCAATTATCTGCATGATCCAGATTGTTACACAAAAAGAAAAAATCCAGGAAAAGAGGAAAAAACTTCCTTTTCCTTCTTCCTTACCTTTTCCTTCTTCCTTACCTTTTCCTTCTTTAGGTGCCTTACAGAGGACACAAAATTGTGACCGATATTTGTTAATTACAGGAAATTGATGAGGCTGTAGCTGCATTAATCCCTCTGCCCACTCTGCAGGAAGTCCCCAGACTTTGTCCTCTACATTACAACAGGAAGCTGAGCCCAGATAAGTGTAATACTCAACTCTGCAACGCAATAAAATGTCCCCACTCTTTCTTGTTCTACCTGCTCCAGCTGACCCTCTAGGTGACGCACTGACATTGTCCTGGCTGCCCCACCTGAAAGGAGACAAGACTTAAGTGGAGCCAATCAAAGCAGAGGACGGGTTGTGTGTTCGATCGCTTCACAGAGAGGAAGTGCGTTACTTCACTCCCTGGTTGGAGGGTGACTCGTTATTGCTCTGGCCAGGGACACTGAGCCTTTTCTGCCAGAGGGTCCACCTTGCCCACCTAAGTGGGGGCCTAGCAATTCTTATGACTGAATGTCACTCACCAAGGTCGTTGGTCTCTGTCGCCTCCTTTCTTGCTGGCTGCCTTCTTGCTGTAGGGGAACACAAGCAGCCTGGCCTAACAACCTATATTGGCCTAATGCCGCTCCCTATAAGGGAACTACCCCTAACTTACCAACGATACTCTCAACGGAGAGACTGTCCACTAAACATAATACACTACTTGATAAATACAATACTTTTAGGCCAGCACTGAGTATCGTTAACAAACTCCAAGAAATGGGAAAGTAAGATAACAGGAAAGGGGTATTTCCCTTAACTCAGGTCCTGTACCTGCACCGCCTGGGTGTGTCAAGGTTTCCCTGGTAACGTAGGCGGGGCAAGTGGTCCCTTTCTATGTTACCAAGGAAACCTGAGGTGGTAGGACCACAGCGATTTCCGGCACTGAGCCAGCCAGGGAGACACGAGGAGGAGGTAAGTGACAGTCTTTTTAATGTTCTAGTCTATATATATATATAGTTGCTTCTGGATGTCAGGTTACTTGTTACTTTGTAAGCCCTGAGGAAAATTGCTGCTATGCAATTGAAACGTCAGACTGTTATATAGAAACTGTGCTAATAAACCAGCAACTTTAAATTGCATGAGAAGACTCTATGGGCTGGATCCAGACTTAGTTGAGTGCTTGAAATTAGTTACTCCTTGGCTAAACCATGTTGATTGCAGTGGGAGTCAAGTTAATTGTATTCTTTGCATGCAGGGATATATCTTTAAATTGCTTACTGCACACAGATACTGACCAGGTTTACTATCACACTGTTATTTAGACTTGGGATAGGAAACATCACCTCTCAACTCTAATAATCTTTGCAACAGATGAAATATGACTCCCCTGCAATCAACATGGTTTAGCCCAGGAGTAACTAAGTTCAAGCACTTAACTAGGTCTGGATCCAGCCCTATGAGTGCCTTATTTGTTCATACATGTTATTACAGGGAGAGGAACGCTCCAGCCTCCCTCCTTCCCTTGTACTCTGTTACTCCCTGCCCCCCTTCCTCCCCCAGCAGCATTAAAAAAAATTAGAACCAGTGCAGGCCCGAGATGGGCCCCTTGGTGGGTCTGGGCTCTGGTAATTAGTACCCCCCCTTCCCTCTCAGTGTCCCTGCTGGTAGCAGAAGTTAGGTGGATAGAGAGGTTATAAAGGCTGCATAGTTTGCACTGTTGGTAAGTTTGATGTATGAATAAATGCTTGGCAATATCTTGCAAGGCTGAAATCGCTGCACATATCTTTCAGTATCTCTCAGTCTGTGATATGGGGGATGGGCAATACTAATGGCCAGACTGCTGTAAAGGCTGAATAATCAGCTAAGAGTTGTGGCTGACGTACTGCCAATCACTGTTTTGACAATGATACAGTCGACACCATGTCTGCCATATCACAGGATTCAAATTTAGCAATATTTTATGTCGGCCCAGGTACTGTGCCAAAAGCTTCAAACTAGACATGATGCCCGTTCAGAATGCCCATAAATACTAATGCCTGCTGCTCTTTGTGATTTCTTGTTTACTGGTTATCCCCGGTCCCTGCTGCGCTCTGCTATGCTTCCCCGATTAGGGATAGGGGGCGGTCTTTGCAAATATACGCATGCTGGTGTGTGTAAGTTGGTGATTCTTAGCGATCTACTCAGGCACGCAGCAGATGTTGCGCATCAGATCTCACCATGTACGGAGTTGAATTCCACACGTGCACAACATCTGATAGGGTGGGAGAATACATAATGTGAGTGGGGGGAGGCATTTCATTTGTACAGTATGGGCTGGGTTAGGCACTTCCTCTCGTATGTTCGAAACGTCCACACAACGATACGCATGGAGAAGTTAAAGTAGGAGCTACATAGTTAGCGTAGTGAGCATGGCTACGCTTGCACACCCAGTAACTATGGAAAAATACTCACCTAAGAAGCCACTGCCGTGGTCCTACCCACCTGAGCCATCCCTAACATGCAAAACACCTAGCTAAAATACTCTGTGCTGATGTGAGCATTCTGATTATCTCACTAGTCATTGCTGAGCACTCAAAGATGTGCCTAAGCTAAAGAATGAATGCAACAACTATTCTAACATGTCTCAAGAAACTGAAACGCTCTGCAATGAACCAAAATAGAAAAAATAATGTTATATTGCACAAAAGTTACTATTGGCAATCTGGGACCACAAACATAGAGTAACATCTACTGAAGAAATAATGAAACACCTAAGGGGTCATAAAAACATTGGAAACGCATGTTGCAAATGTTCAGTATTGGCTGTGGAACAATAAAAGAAGTCAATTTAAAGCTGTGCAGGGCCTGAACAATACCCAAAGTCTCCAGAACACAGCGAAGTCTCATAAGTGATGCTAGGATGCGATAATTTATAAGTACGAGAAGCCTGGCCACAAAATAGAACTGCTTTTATACATACACAATTCTATTTAACAGCAACAACACAGTGTTTGAATGAATTTATAGAAATCCAAAATATAACGTTGTGTTATGTACATGTTCACCGGTGAAGAGATACCAACTTGGCAATGCCAGACCTAACGCTGAAGTTAAAAAGTGATATAGAGAGAAAGATTGACCACGTGAGTGCCTACTAGCCCGGACTTTCCGGAATACATATGAACTATATATATCATCAATCACTGCTCCAGCCTTAGTAACACTATGGACCACAGGTTTGATAAGCAGGGGGTGGGATCCCAGGCAGTGATTTGCATAAATCCTATCATCAAGCCCCTCCCCCATACTGTCACATCATTCTCCCCTCCAAGATCTCTTAGGAAGGGAAACAAAAAAGTCAACAACTATGAGATATCGCTGGTCATGATTTGGGGCCTAACCTATATAACCAAAAATGTAATAGAATGGACCAGCTCTTTACTCTGAAGGTAATCGCACATAGGAACCAATTCTATAAGCCTAATGGCCAACAGATAACCACCAAGATAGCCGCAAAATATTTAAATCAAGAACATTGGGCCGGATCCAGAAGTAAGTCCGACAGGGGTCTTACGCAAGTCATTTGCGTAAGTCTCCTGTCTAGGAACTTCGGTGCATGCGAGTTCCAGATGTTCTGCTAGCGTGCCTTCAGAAGTACATAACTAAGTTACGTAAGTCTGTAGGGGGGCGATCCTTCATTTACGATTGCTGTATCCCCTCCATACAGGTAGGGATAGGCATTTAAATGAGGCATCGGGGACGGGGAGGCACCGTTTTGACTTGATCTGCGCCCGTATGAAGGAAGAGCAAGTCATACATTTTTAAGGTAGGCTTCTGGACACGTAAGTGTGCAGAATTACTACCGTTAGAGGGGAGTGCAGGGGGCGTGCACTCCACTCTACAATGCGTAACTTCAAACCCCCGCATGCATGTACGTCATAACGCCAGAAGTCCCTGTCATGGTGATCCGGAATACAATTTCCACTGAGTCTGCAGGATAGTCAGCCACAAATGCCCTTAACCTTAAAGGTAGATTATGTCGGCTGCAAAGTGTTTAAAGATTTTAAAGTTTATATCATTATTGCAGCTGTTTTCTGTAGAAAGACAATGGACCTCAGCCAGAATTACTTGTTTCATTGGGGTTAATTTAGTTTGAACTGGGAAAGTGTTCATTAAATGTGAACTTAGTTGTGTATTTAATTCAGTATGATCTTGAGGTGAGGTTATGTGCAAAGTGGGGGGGGGGGTATAAATATACAGCTGCCCCCATACTCACTCATGGCCTAAACATTTTAAATATATATCATTTTATTGTTCAATTTAGCAAACTAAAATTTTAAAAAAATTTAGATTTACAATTGTCACCAGTAGCTCTTTTATATTAGACACTTGGGACCAGATAAGAAGTGGAGATGTTGCCCATAGCAACCAATCATCTTCTAGCTGACATTTCCTAGTGTGTAACAAGAAAGTGAGAGCTAGAATCTGATTGGTTGCTAGATCTTGCAGATCTTACAGTAGGTGGCCTGGTCTTTGGAAGTCAATATTTTAGCATGACAATTCCACACTCTGCAGCCTTACAATTACCAGTAATCATCACAGCTTTTACATTACACACTGTGACGCCAACATTTTATGTATGATCAGCATCTCATTTTATTGCATTTTATTAAAAGATACATTTTATCTTTATCTTATGACTGGTATCTTTAGGGAACTATAAGTGTGCCTTTTAGCACACTGCGCATTGCCCTCAACATATGTTATGTCGCTCCTGCCCTCAGAATAGCCCCAGTCTCATCTACAAAGCTTTATTCGAACAAATTCTACACAGCATTAAAACTTTATTAACAAAAAAAAAAGTACTGAACAGATAAACCTTTATTGTGTAGTCTACTAACACTCCAGGAAGAAAGTAATATTCATATAAAACAGATAGACAATATATCTTCATAATAATATGTTTTACGCTCTCATTAATGAAGCTTTTAAAACTTCTAATTAGAAAAAAAAACACAAAACTAATCCAGGCTGTATAAACCAATGTCATAAAATACACCCTGTATTAGCTTAGCGTTATGTCTTAATCTCTGCATTCGAACATTGTAACATTATCTACATGACCAAATGGATGGTAATTGAACACTGTTGTATTCATCACATTTCACCAAGTAATTAACTTTTAGCCAGATGAGGCAGATGAAATATTATACAATTCTGTTAAATAATGCATACCACTGACGGTACATTCAAGCCTTAAAAGATTAGCTGACGGTTAAGTATTTTCAGCAGTGCTGCAGATAGATGTTACACATCATTATGAGGGATGAAATTAAACCGACTATTTTGGGGACAAGGGATTGAAAAGATCTGTAATGATGACATTTAGGACCTAATTAGAAATTAACCAGATCTTTATTTTACTACATTTGATCTGGGTAAACTCATTTGTAATGTGACTTAAAGCTTTATTGGAAGAGACAAAACAAACAGTAAGCGCAGGAAGTGATAGTGTGAAACGGGCTAAAATGTCAGAATAAAATCCAGGGGTTTGCATCATGTAGTGACCTGATATTTTTGCTTGGAAGGAAGCTTGTGACTACAGTATAGTCCCATATTTCCATTATAAAAAGGATGAGTTTCAGGAAGCTAAAGTGCTATCTGTTTATACAATGTCTTCTGTAGTTAATATACTTTTTTGCATCTGTGTTTTGCTTCCAAATATTGGGGGTTTTTTTTACAATGTCTTTATCCCACTAGAGCTGTATTTCACATCCTCAACATAGACATAACCGGGCATTTATTTAATCAAAGTCTTTAAGCATATGATCATCTTGAGTGTCCAATATTTACATTGTTTCATAGACAGCACTCAGCCAAAGGAGGTGTGTCTTGTGCTCAGCCATGAGGTTTGTCTTGTGCTCAGCCAGAGGAGGTGTGTCTTGTGCTCAGCCACAGGAGGTGTGTCTTTTGCTCAGCCAGAGGAGGTGTGTCTTGTGCTCAGCCAGAGGAGGTGTGTGTTGTGCTCAGCCATAGCAAGTGTGTCTTGCATATGATATAGGAATGCAGATGCAGACCTTATGTATGATCCTGCATTCTGTACATAGCCCTTCCACATTGGAACATTTAAAGTAGGGTTCTGCATGCGGGGGGCGTGTACATGCGAAGGGACTGCAGGGGGGTGCACTCCCCTTGCACATACGGAAATTAGCATGCCTCTTTTTAACTAAACTACTACACGGATTCAATCTACATACCCACATACCCAGGGCCACCATCAGAAATTGGGGGCCCGCGACTGACAAAA
>WWET01010470.1:7941-19688 GCA_011038615.1 Limnodynastes dumerilii
AATGGCATTCTCCATTTCTCCATTTAACATTGCTTGCTTTTCTTTTCAGCATCCTGTTCCCGCAAAGATAGGGACACCCGCCCACAGCAGACATCTTGGCGTGTTTCTCCTGATTTAAAAATGCTCAAGAGATACAAATCTCAAGTGCTGGAAGTACGTAGCAAACTTTCTGCTGTGAAGAGCCAAATATGTGAAGTCAGGAGCAGTAGTGCAGGTGCTAATGAAAGTCCAACCAGTTGCAATGGGGAAATGGATTCTTTGTCAGCGGGCAGCGGAGAAGGATGCAGCAAGTTACAAGAGCTTGGAATGGAGTTGCTTCGAAAATCTTCTCTTGCAAGTTGTTATGTGAGAAATAGTAAGTCTATATCTACGCCATTCAATATTTTGCGATCATGCGTAAAAACTGAGTTGTTTATTTAAGTGGACATGAAAATAATGACACCTATTTTGAAGAAATTTGCTGCTGGGAAGCATGGTTTAGCCCTTTGGTAGAAAACGATTACATGAGCCTCAAATTTAACAGTTCTCCCCCAAATTAATTTGTTACCTTACTTATTTTTGTGCCAAATGTTTCTAACTTTCTGAAAATTTATGAAGCCTTTTCAGTAAGAGAAGTGATTGTAGTTTACTACGTTTCTTCCAGTTAGAACATCGCAAAGCTAAAGTTCATTAGAATAATTATTATCCTTCTGACTGTGGAAATAACAGCAAAGTGGAGCATTTAATTTTGACATTTTATATGAACAGTTGGCTTTTACTGTTAACAGAGAAGACACTGCTTTTATAATATGCCATAACTGAGAGTTGCTGGAGGCAATCATTTCAAGTCCATTTTCACAATTTGTCTTGGCAACAATGCTCTTGGCTCATCCATTAGTAGTCAATTCTTTTAATATTCATTTATTTTTGTATTTTTTTATCCCCTCTGTGAACATTGAAATTGAACAAAATCATACAGGTGCGTGCATGTCGTTGCGATACTTTATATTTTATACATTTTTCATGCATTTCTGTAAAGTACATAAATATAAAGTTTGCATGTATTTTACAATCATGTAAGGAATACATAAATGTTAGTCCATTACTATGCACAGTATTACATGTCTAAGTGTTATGCTATTGTCATTTTTTAGGAAGTTAATAAGTCCAAATTAACAGATGTGACTTGTTTTCTCACAACAAATCATAATCATGGGAGTGTACACATTCTTGCAGTATCAGACTAAATCTGTAAGTTATATGATTGGTCTGATAATTGGGGGTGTGGGCGAACGGCCCTATTTTGATAGGGCCGTTCTCTCCCAGACAGTTCTCAACTGGCTGGGTAAACGATTGCTTCTGCCTCAGAGGCATAGCAATCGATCCCTGAAGCACCGAACACAGTGCTACGAAAGGTAAGTAAGTATTTTATCCCCAACCCTCTCCCTAATCCTTTCCCTTAACCTTCCCCTTCTATTACCCTAACCGTCCCTTCCCCGCAGCCTGACCCTAACCACCCCCCTTCTTTTGTCCTAGCCCTAGCTCTCCCTTCCCCAGAGCCTATCCCTAACCATAAATGTCCCCGGAGAGGTTACTCACCTTTCCGGTATCCGGCAGGCGGCGCTTCCAAAAAGGAATGGGTGAGTATGCCGATCGCATACTCAGCCATTTTAGCTTTTTTTTTCATGAATGGGTGTCATTCAAAATAGAGACAGTCGAAAAGGAACTTTAGGCTGTCTTTACTTTGCAATGACAGCCATCGGTGCGGGGACTCCCACCGGATAATTGGGTTGGTGTGTAACCAGCATTTCATTTTGTATTTTTATTTTACAATGCGGTTTGTTTCCAGCTTTAGAGATTCTAAATATGAAAGTCTTGTCTAAGTTTTATTTCCATCTGTCAGTCATTCCTCAATGGTAGAACTATTTGCCTTTTTTGTCATCTGGGGGACACTGCTACAATGGGATCGATGAAGCACAGTAGAGCTGTGCACTTGACAGAAAAACTTTAAGGAAAAAGCTCTTCCTCCCACAACCCTCTCTGACTCTTAGTATAGAAAGCACTCAGCCCAGTAGTCAAGTACTTTCTATATAAATAAAGCATTTTATGGCTTTAATTTCTGTACTGTCATTCTTTGCTATCATAAGTTGAATTGTGTATTGTGTATTGTGTATATTTGTTGTCTGTCCCTATTTTCCCCCACATTTTCTGTAACATACTAAGAGAGTTGAAATGGTGTCTGTCTTTTACTGTGATAGGCTGTCCTGTACTGTCGTCCTTGTTTGTTTCTTAAGCGCAATTATGTAACGTAGGCATTACTAAAAGGGGAAATATTGCTTGAATTTTATCCTCCCGACTCAGTGCTATAACTCTACCAAAAAGTTAATTGCTTTCTTATTATTATAGATTAATAGCACTTAATGGCTTTCTTTTCTGTATGGCCTCTTTATTAGTTTCATAAGTGGGATCGTATACTGTGGACATTTATTGTGTGACTCTCCTTCCCCTATTTTTCTATAACATACTAAAAGTGGGAAATATTGTGTGTATTTTTCAGTTACATGTTCCCTTCCCACTATCCACATTAAATGTCTGAGAAGGCGTTAGGTGCTAAGGACAAAAAAGATTCAGCTAATATGGTACTAATTGCTCTGAGGTACAGGTAGCCGTTTCTCACTGGTTTTTCTCCCTGCTGTGTTGTCCCCTTTTTCTATATTGCACTAAATTCTCTAAGGTAGCGGTTTCGAGGCACCATAGCTACCTGTTATAATAATGTGTGACCGGCTACTGCTTTTCAGCTCCTCTATAGAAGGAAATACATTGAGGGTTATGTGGCCTCCCCGATGCCCAATACTTGGTACAGCAGGGAGAGAAATACAATAATTTTTAAGAATCGACCTAATAATGTGCCTATACCCCTTGTTCTATTAAATTGGGATATTGTACTTTAAGTATGACCTTTTCTCTAAATATATATATTTTGTTGGGAGATCTTTATATACAGTCTTTATTGCTGTATGAAAGCCTGTCCTTTACCATATTGTCCTCTCCTACACTATCCAGTTCTACCATGCCTGGGAAGGGATCTGGATCTGAGACCGAAAATGTTTAATCATGTTTTACATGTTTCTGATGCCCAATTAAACTTCTCAGTGGAAAACAGCAATAGGAGGACTAAGCTCCTTGAACTGTGTCTGGCATGGATACATTTACCATAGTGGTGCTGGCTTGTGCAAATCTGTCATACAGAGAAATAAGTACTGAATCTACCTTGAATATTGTGGCCTCTCCTGTTCAGACTGTCCCTGTTTGACCTCAAGATTGACAGCAATCTGTTAAGTCTAATGTCTTCCTTGTTACAGAGGTTGCTCAGTCTGTGTAAGCATGGCCCCTGTCTTACCTGGCTCTTTTTCAAGTTTACTCTGACTCTCAGGTCACCTCATTGGAAGAACTTGAGACACATGAATCTGACAGTGATGATCCTGTCTTATTTCAGGAGACTTCAGATTGCTCTCACAGTAGAGACTATGGGCCAGATCCACAACAACGTCTGTCTCCCAAACTACATCAGTCATTTGCAGAATGTAGCTATTACACACGCGTAGTAACTATTTAACATAATCTACGTATCGTTTAGTTACGTAGATTGCGTATATGCGGTCTTTAAGTAGATTACCTTAAATAGTTACTACGCATACGTAGTCGCTACATTCGGCAAATGACGAATGTAGTTTGGGAGACGGAAGTTGTTGTGGATCCAGCCCTATATTATTCCTAAAAGGTCTATTAAATAGGTAACAGATTAGTGCACCATCCCTACTACCCATGTATGTCTATACAAGAAGTGATTACTTCCTTACATACTGATGTAAATAGATGAAACAAAATATAGACATACAGGTGCTGGGAAAATTTAATGTATCCTAAAGAGTGGCTTTCAATATGTATGAGAAATATGAGGAAAGTTCATCCATGTGTGATGAATCAGGATTATAGGCCTGGATTCACACTTCCCGACGTATAGCATACGTCCGTAGTTTACAGTTTTTTGCTACTGCGCATGCGTAGTAAATTTTTTACGTAATCCACGTATCTTTTCGTTACGTAATTGCGGTCTATAAGACCGTATATACGCTATCTATGTAGCAAAAAGATACATAGATTACGTAAAAATTTACTACGCATGCGCAGTAGTAAAAAACGATAAACTACAGATGTTATATGTTATACTTTCGGTAGTGTAAATCCTGGCCCTAATCATTTGTATGGGGCCAAAACATTATCTCCAAATGCAGTTGCTATAAATCTTTAACTCTTCTTCTGTTTGTTTGGCATTGTTCCTGCTTTCACAGTGTTGTTTTGAGGAACTAGTTTAAGCAGTCCACCAGGCTGTAGACTAAGGGAGCTCTCCAAGTTTCTCTCAAGAATGGGCCAGATTTACTAAGCTGTGGGAAAGGAAAAGTGGAAGTGTTGCCCATAGCAACCAATCACATTCTAGCTTACATGTTCTAGCATGTAACATGAAAGATAGAGCTTCAATCTGGTTGCTATGGGCAACATCTCCACTCTTCCTTTCCAGCAGTTTAGTAATTCTAGGCCATGGTGTATGATGAAAACAGGTTCCCAGAATTGACCAGAAACTTGGAGCAATGCTCTTACATTCTCCATGATCTCTTACATTCAGGAACTCTTAATGAGGATTTCACCCTTCGGGATAGATCTTAAAGATGGCACTCAGAATGGTCTTCAAACATAAGGCCCATTTGTCAGGCTTTTACAGTTGAGGGCAAGCAGAGCTTCTTACATTCTTATGCTGGTTCCTCTAGGGCCAATGGGAACTTTTCTAATTAAATTTTGAGTTTACCTGGAGATTTTACACCCAGAATTGGTGGGCTATTGTCCTGTTACAAGAAGGCATAAAGTCAGATATTTCTTATTGGGACTCCCTCAGCATGAGGACAAAATTACCACAGTTTACAGTAAGGTAAAACTGCTCCTTCTAACCCATCTTGAACCAGTTTTCTTTGAATTCTAGACTTAGAGGGCCTGATTCAGAGGCTGAAAATAAGAACTTAAAGTTACACCTGGGCAAAACCATGTTGATTTCAGGGGGAGTCAAGTTAATTTTATTCTATGCATGCAGGGAGAATGCTTTGCTTTTACTTATTGCACACAGATACCTGATCAGCTTCACTTTTAAACTGCTAATTACACTTGCGTTGGGAAGGAAACATCACCTTTTAACTATAATACTGTTGCAACAAATGAAATTTGACTCCCCTGAAATCAACATGGTTTAGCCCAGGTGTAACTTTAAGTTCTTATTTTCAATCTCTGAATCAGGTCCCATATTCACAATGGAATTCCTTTGATCAGTGATCGATAGGGTGCTGTCTCAGAAATGTCTTTTTAGCATCTGTAGACATTCGAATTCATGCGTGACGAATCCCAGGTAAATGTTTGTTGTTTGTAGATTATGGAGATCAACATCATTCCTTACAAGTTGACTGGTTACCTTGTCAATTACCTTTTGTCAGAGCATCTATATCTATGCAGCTCCTGCAAATGATGGATAGTCTTAGCTAAAGGGTAAAGTCTCTTTTGGACTTTATGCTTAGTACATACCACGGAAGGTAATGCTTCCGAAGAATAATATTATGTCTCTTGAGCTTTTTCCAGACTTACAAGGAAGGTTTTCTTCTTGTGCTCAGTCCGGGGTGGATGTTTTCATTATTCTGTCTTTTCGGTCATTCGTGTTCTTGGTGTTTCTTCAGTCTAAGGCAGGCCTGTCTAACCTGTGGCTTTGTAGGTGTTCTGAAACTACTAATCCCAGAATGCTTTGTCATGTGTCAGCTATACCTATGCAGTTAAGTCATGCTGGGATTTGTAGTGTCACAACATCTGGAGTGTCATGCGTTGGCCAGCCCTAGGTTCCTTTAAGGTTTAGGCTTCTCCCCTTCAGTTTCTCTGCGCATATTGTCTCCTTCTGAAGGCACAGGGCATGCTCCATATCCAGACCTGTTTTGTTCCTCCTATTACTTATCTGCGCTCCAGTCCCCCTCCTTTTAAACCTCTGGAGACTGACGCGCTTTGTTTCTTTTCTGTCATGGAATTTACAATCAGCATTCTCTTCTGTTAGGCAAGTGCTTTATGTTATAGCTCTGCCTCATTATTTCAGGCTAAAGTGATTTCCAGGTTACATTATAACCAGAAAGTTGTCCATGTAGCTTTTCGGATTCTAGCCTTCCAAAGCCCAAAATGACCTGTCTAGCTTAAACATTTTAGAGATGCTTTGATAGTTTATTCGAGCACAAATTAAGGACCTGATTCAATTAGCATCGCACCCGTGTATTTTGCGGTGCAATGCTGATTGTGCAAATTTTTTTTTTTATACACATCTCATAGAAATGCATATAAAAATCGGGTACCATAATAGACAGGAAAATTCACAGCGCGAACATTTTCCCGTCTCTCGCGGGACGCAATTCTAATTGAATCAGACCCTAAGTCTCTGTTAGTCTAATGGCTGGAAAGCTTTTAGCTCAGGGGTAACTGAGTGTTCCCTTCCATGGGGCATATTTTGTATATCCTCTATTGAAGAACTATCCCTCAGATGTATGTAAAGTAAATGCTATTGAAGGTTACTCACTGTTAAATACTTTACTCAGAAGACATTTGGGGGACACTGTGTTCCCACCCTCAAGCTCAATAGTTTAAAAGGATTTGGCTCATGTTTTTCTATACTATTCTTGAGCTTGGTTATACAGAAACTGAAAGTCTCAGGTGGTTGAATAGGGGAGGAGCTTCTTAATAACATTTTTAACTGTCAAGTGCCCAACTCAATAGCTCCCCATCCAACAACTGTAGCAGTTTCCTGCAGATGTCTTTAGAGAAAAGTATTTAACAGTGAGTAAAAATAAATCCCATATTTTTATTAGCAGACTAATAAACCCCAGAGGATCTCAAATGTCCACTTCCAAGTAAATGGAAGTTTGTGGATCTGTTCACATTTTTTGAATGTGTTTCTTCAAACTTGAAAGTATACCATCATAGAAAAGAAAGCAGAAGGGATATGTCATCTTTTGTTTTTGTTTTGGCCATATTCCTAAATAAAATGTACAAAATCCAAATCTGTTTTAGTTCAAAAACGTGTACAAACAGTAGTTTGAGTCAATCAGTGCACCCTACAAAATGATGCCAGCATTCTGTTCACAATCTCTTTAATAGTGTTGAATTTTTTGCAGCAGCCAGCAAGAAATGTAATTCTCCTAAGCATTCCCGGTCTGGTGAAAGGGCTGGAAGTCTCTCTCTGCGGCGAGCTGTTGACTGTGGGGATAGTCATCGTGTTAAAGGGGAATGTCAAGTTTCCTTGGAAGGTAATAGGTTACTATGGATTTAACTTTAATGTCCAGGAACACATACCTGTTTTTGACTGACTATGGCCCAGATCCTAACCTGCGTACGCTAGCCGATTACGTAATTTTACCCATTTGTATTTACTGCGCATGCGCACGGCAGATGTTACGTCACGTAACTCCCAAAGTACATACTATCAGCGTAAATACAAACGGGGGGGCAGAAATACAACTTGCGTAATTACGCTTTGGGGGGGCATTTAAATTGCACAGTATGGGCCGGGTTAGGCCCTCACGTATGTAAATCCATTACTTACGTCAGTACTTACGCTATGAAAAGTCAAGGTAGGGTTTGGGCAGCGTAAAACGGCCAAAGTACTACGACCGAGGGGAGTGCATAGTAATTACGCTAATGTAAATACGCTACGCGTTCTAACGTACCTAGCCCGTAGGTCTGGATCTACCCCTATGTTCTCAATAAAACCCTTAAATCTCTTTTTTGTGCAATTCTCATTATATCAGTCTGCTTCAAACACCGAAGATATAAACTTTGTTTCCATACAGACTAAATAGTCGAGGTGCGTATTTGTTTCTACTTGTAGAGTATAAAGATATTTCATAGCGGACACAAGTCTGGCAACAGATATCAGAGTGAGATCAGTTGGGTATTGCATTGACTGAATCGCTGTAAGGAACCAAAATGTTTACCAAAGAACTACAGTAAATCTGTCTGAATCCAGATCCATGAAACACTTTCTGGTGATATATAGTATAACTTCATGTCATGCAAGCTCAGTGGAATAATTGTTTTTTGTTTCATATTTTGCTTTAGTTATTTACTTGTCAAAATTGTTTAGAAAGTTAAAACCTATTCTAATAACTTTCACTATTCACAAAATCCAGTAAAAAATCTGCAGTCTGCAGGAAAAAAAAATAGAACTTTTACCAATAAATTGCTACAACTATTATAGTATTATCCAATATATATGTTCTGCTGTGGTTTGTATAGTGCTTGCATCAAATTAACATAGATTGTTTTTGTTTTTAAGGTTGTAATAGCACCACCAAAAATGGCAGTAGACATGGGTCACCTAGGTCCTTAACTAATGGGAGTCCTGAAGCACCTTCCAGCTCTAAAGCAGATGAAAGGCAGTCTGACCTCCTCAGTGCTGAAATACAAGCAATGTGTATTGATAAAGCTAGGAAAATAGTCACATTGGGGTAGGTCACTTTGTTTTTTGTCATGACAATTCTCCATTATATAATGTCAAGTTTTTATTTATTTTATTATTTTTAAAGTATTATTATTTTGGTTTCACTTTTCCTTTATATTTGGCTATTTTTTCTAGTTTTTTGTTAGTTTTTTTGTACTATGTCTATTGAAATGGAATTTTGTTTGTAATTTTGTTTGCTTCTTTTTTTTCTTCAAAGGTCAAATTCCAAAGGTTGGAGTGGAAAAGATGCTGCACAGACTGGAAGTTTGGATAGTGACCAAGAAGCAGGTGATGTTAATCCTATGATAGCCAATGAAGTGTCATCTTATCCAGATGAAGGTAACAAAAAAAACAAAACAAAGCAAACTCTACCCCACTCCCACCCCTCTCCCTGTCCTCTCATTTGTAGAAGGTTGTGGAGGTTTTTTGATTTGGTATGGGGGACATTATTGTGTTTCAAGATACAGGAAAAGCTTGGTGTGTTGCTATCATAAATGCTATAAGTATTTTCTAGAATATATGGCAAACATTTGATGGCAAACTGTTTTGTATTCATGCCTATATTACAGCCAGGTTTGGAAAGTCATTTTTAAGGACCCTTTATTTAGTCATTAAGCCATAGAAAAAATGCATAGCTTTATTTGAGCATTCTATAATGTACCACAGAAACCACAGTCTAGGAAGTCAACACATGGTAAGGCACATTAAGTTACACTGGGGCTGAAATAATGCGGCCCATTTGTATAGATCAGGAATGGTCTCCAGGTGTTGTGAAACTACGGCTCCCAGCGTGCTTTGTCAGGTATCTAGGATATTGGGGGTGGGTGCTAAAGACAGCGCAGGATAAATAAATTAATGTAAATACATATTATATCAATACAATAAATACAATATATAAATATAATAGTAAAAAAGTCCTACTACAGTACTAAGCGGCATACAGTAATTATAATCCAATAGCTGAAAGGTCTTGAAAATAAGTGAGATGTAGGTGTAATAAGAATGATCCACAGGGTACGTTGCTTTTTTTTTAACAATTCCCAAATGTATGGATTCTCATTGGCAATAAATAAGAGACACAAATAAATAAACCGATGATTAGTAACATAAATAAAACAATAGCAAAGGATAGGATTAATAAATATCTTTTTACTATTTACTATGTTAAAATCACAATTTATTCCAATAAATTCATAAACATAAAAATCCAAAAAATCATGTGACCTCCTAAAAGTCCATTTAACTAATAGTCCATATCAAATAAATGGTAAAAAATATACATAATTAGTCCATCTCAAAACAATAGTGCATAAAAATATAAATAATCCATTGCAGAGCCTGAGTAAAAAAAAAAACCCATACCAGAAAGTGCACTGTGCTTCAAAAACTAGGGTAGAAAGGACGTCCAGCTACCGATGGTTTAGCTCGATTAGAGTCACAGGATAAATGGAGAGGGTATCCCCTGGATGCAAGAGTTGAAGATCTTGATGCGTAAAAAAATTTGGTGATCTGAAGGTCCACAAATTCAGATAGTGAACACTAAAAAATATATATAAAGTATATAGTAAAAATTATATATATATTATTATTAATAAATAGATAAACCCCATTACCTTATAGTATGGACTCAACTCATAGGTCACCTTCTTTACCTACGACACCCGATATTCCCAAGGGGTCTCTCCTCCAGGTACTAGTCGGGCCCAATCCTGTATAGCTTCCAAGTTCGGGCGTGTTTGGGCACATCCAGGATGGTATGATCGTAGGTTGGTATTCCAGTTCTGTTGAGCAATCTGTCCAGGAAATATATCAGTGAAAAGTGAAACCCAAATACTAAAAACATTACTCTAAAATCAAATTACTATAAAATCCAATTTTTAAAAACCATTTGACCTCAAAATCAAGGTTGAGGCCCTTAGGTTGTAGTGAATCCAATTTGAAAATACATTTCATCTCGGCTTTCGCCAGACTAGAACCTGAATCGTGTTTCCTCCAAAACTTGTCAACCTTCTTGATGCCACAAAACTTGGTAATGTCATTAGCATTACAGGAATGATGGGTCTTAAAATGTTGGGACATGGAATGTCCCTCCAGACCTCTTTTGATGATCCGAATGTGTTCAGCCCATCTGACTTTTAGGGGTCTGGAGGTCCGACCCACGTATTGTAAACCACATTTGCACTCCATGACATAAATACAATTTTTAGAGTTACAGGTCATAAAATCTTTGATTAGAAATTTTTTCTGATTAGATGTGGATATGTAACAATCTACTTTGGCTTGACCTTTTGCGTTTTTACATATTGCACAGTCCCCGCATCGGAAAAAACCTTTTGAGGTTATATTGGTACTGGTTGTGGGGGCCCCAAAAGCACTCCTAACTAAATGGTTTCTAAGATTTGGGGCTTTTCGATAAATAAACTTGGGGGTCTTACCTACATCATTTTTTAACTCGGGGTCATTTTCTAATAAGTGCCAGTGTTTATATAAAATCCTTTCAATACTCTTATGGTGGCTATTAAATTGACTGATGAAGGGAACTATAGTGGACTGCACGTCCACTTTCTTGGGTTGTTGGGTAAGCAGAGTGGTGCGGTCCATATATTTAACAGAAGTCATGGTTTGATCTAAAATTTCTGGTTAGTATCCCGTCATCTTAAATTGGTTCCTCATTTTTGTGGAATGTTTGTCAAAAGTGCTGTTTTCTGAGAAATTTCTCCGCAACCTCATGAATTGTCCTTTAGGTATATTATTTAACCATTTAGGGTAATGGTTGCTGGAGATTGGTATATAGGAATTAGTGTCTGTACTCTTGACAAAGTTTTGATGTGATTATCTTCCACATAGATGTTTAAATCGAGATAATTGACACTAGAGGTACTGATCTCGAAAGTTAATCATTTTGATTTAAAACCTTACAAAAATCATCTAAAAGTTCTCGAGGTCCCCCCCATATAAATAAAACATTGTCTATATATCTTCGCCAGGAGACCAGATTTACCCCTCCTTTGGGTAAGGTGGACATTTCCCAATAGGCCAAAAATAAGTTCGCATAACAAGGGGCAAATCTGGTCCCTCGAATTTGTACATAAAAGGTCCCATTAAAACAGAAATAATTTTTCGTTAAAATTAAATTAATACCCTCTAATAAAAATTCCACTAAATGAGAGTGGCCGCATACTGAGGGAGCTCTGCCATT